>OMNV01006647.1:5859-16608 GCA_900303265.1 Brotula barbata
CCCTCTCCACACACAGAGTCAAATTGGTGCTTGCATCCACATTACCGAGGAGGAAACCTGAACTCGTGTATGTGTACTTGTGTGTGTGGACGGGTCCTCTACGTGGGACGTCAGCACTTTCTTTCTTTTCATTGATGGCTTTGCTGCTTAGAAGATGTGTTTTTAAGTGTATACATTACATGCTGGGGAACGGTGCAGACGGTGCCAAAGAGAGATGCAGAGATGGGGGCGGGGGGTGAGGAGGGCTGTCGGCAGGACTCTAGGACTACTGGGATTAAGTTTCCCAGATCATCCCATCCCCTCTCCTGCAACAATTTGCTGAAGTCCTCATCTTAATCAATACACTTAAATGCATTTTGAAGGCAAATGAGATCACACAGGATGAGAATTTCCCACTCCGCTCATCAGGTTCAGCTGCATGGATGAAGATGTGATGCTTCAACACGTGAAATATATAAAAGGAAAGCGTGGACTAACAGGGCAAGAATGAACTGAAGTGAAAAAACAAAAGTATGGCGGTAAAGAGTTACGGTTATGCAACAATTATCCAAATCTTTAGAGAAAACCGTGAGGATGTGGACAGACAGAAACATGGAAGTCTGCATCTGTGAAGCAGGAAACCCAGTCATCCTGCGTGGTTTGTGTCCTTGAATGCAACCCAATCCAGACTCTGGGCAGCCAGGGAAGAATGGATTTTATTTTTCTTGAGTCATTTTCAAAAATAAACCAGCGGTGGGGCCGAGCAGCGTATTTCACAGGGCTCCTACGATCCAAACCCCCACATGCTGCGTGCTCCCTGCGATACACATGTTCGCTGTTACTAGAACATCTACACATCACTGGTCCACGTTACTGTCCAAACACGCCGCCCTCGCTGACTATCTGCTCTGGACTAATCGTAGGGATAGATTTGCTGCTGCACAGCGTGGCCTCGCTCGTCTTTTATCCCTGTCTCCATCCTGTTCATCTCCTCATCTATCAGCCGGCACCGTGACTCACATATTATTGTAGCGTTAACGCGGGGAAGCACCCGTCGACCGGAAGATCTGCTTCTGGAGATTGAGCCAGTAACTAAATGATGCTTCCTGTCGCCCGGCCCTGATTCCTCTTCTAATGTTCTAATGATACCATTACATCAACACTAAAAGCCTCATTCTATAGATTTTCCAAATGATTCTTGTCCATTATAACTGGACATTAGATTCATACACTTATATAACCAAAAAAAAAACAAAAAAAACAACACAATTATCATTTTGTACAGTCTGACATGCATCAGGCGTACCTGTGCAACAGTTTGAAAACGGAGCTATTCCCAATCCGGGAGCAAGTATTTTGCATAACGATCATTTGTCACATTTAAATGAATCGTGACAAAATAAACAGTGGAGGGGAACGTAAGACTGTGCAAGACCAGCAAATTTAAGACAAATCAACCTCCGCCTGCGCGACGTTTCGCTCGCTGCCATCGCCCGACCACGTTCCCTGCAGCAGAATGCCGTTGGAAGCAGGAGTCAAAGGGTCACAGCAGGTTTGCATTGAATCAAACGCAAAATAGAGCCTGACACATGTTACAGATGTATCCTCCACTTCTCAACGCCGATACATCTACATTTACGTCAAAAGGGCCGAGCAGGATCGAGGAGAAATTGAAGTTAGGACCAAACGGTGCAGATAATTACAACCAGCCCGGACAGAATGAATGGAGGCGATGGACGGGGGGCCTCGCAGCCAAGACGTGGCTGGGTGGTTGGTGTTAAATGGAGGGGTTAACTGAGCTGATTTGCTCGGGTAAACGGCTGCTAAGATCGAGTGCGGGAAAGCTGTCTGGGAGTGTTTCTTGCTTGGCGGGTGTCAGGGTGGGGCCGAGCGGGAGGTGCGGGTTCGCCGGTCTGCAGGATTGAGATAAATTCAGAGGGGAGTAGATAGGAAGTTCTCTCACATCACTTCCTCGCTTTGTTTTAGCCGCTATTTTCATGGCATGGAATGTAGTTCCTGTCAAGAGGTGAAGGAATTCAAAACAAGTTCATTAACCGCTGTGTAGCTGTGCTGAGGTGCGTGTGTGTGTGAATGTGTGTGTGTGTGTGTGCGTGTGATCCTAATCGGTGTACGGTGGATGCATGTTCTCAGTCTGCGTCGTTTTAAAGTGGACTTACATTTTTCTGTAAGACAATCGTGTATCCGGACGACGGTGTGTGTTGTACGCACAGTGTGTGTCTCTAAGTGTGTGTGTGTGTGTGTGGGAGAATGAGAAAGTCAGAGTACCACACCCTCTTGACATCCTGTAGCGTGTCTGTCCTTGTGTGTCTCAGGCCGGGGTCCCGAGACATACCAAAGCCCTCCAGTCCCACAGCACGCTGACATAAACACTGACCCCTAAACGGAAGTCTGTGGTGTGTCGTTGGAAGTGTGTGTGTGTGTGTGTGTGTGTGTGTTTATGTGCATGTATACCTCCAAGCTTGTGGATGTGCAGTATACGTTTTTTTCATTATAATACAACTTTATTCTAGTATCAGCACTGGAAGTACTCATTGTGTAAAAAGGTTTTCCTGTGTCGATAACAATTTTTTTTTTAAAAAGTCATGAGATTTTCCAATTTTATGGATTTTCCTGCTCTCAGATCTGTTGGATTAGACACTCCTGCACAGGTCGAGTGAACTCATCAACCTTAAATAACTGAGGATTACCAAAAGAGGAAGTTTCATGCTCTCTATATGGGAATGTACTCAGTATAAGTATAAGAGTGGTTGTGTGGTTCAATAAGTTCCTTTGATGCCACTTTATATCTAATAATCAACAGGCCTCAATAAGCAAACCTATTAAAAAGTGATATTATCAACTTACATTTTTTTTTCAGACATTGGAAAAATAGCGAAAAACTAAAAGATTGGTTAGATGCAGTAAGTTTTTACCTGACAAGAACAATGTTTGGTGTGAAAAGGTTTTTGAAGACGAAAAAAACTACAGTATATTCCTCTGATATGCAGCAGAAAAGACCACAAAATGTAAATACTCACATATTTATGAAGTATTAATGTAATTCTTTAAAAATTTTATCTCACTATACTTGGTCAGGAATAATAATGAGTAAGTATGTATGTATAAGTATAATCATCAAATAAACCTTTAAAATGTAATTAATAAAAAGTCATAAGAAGCCAAAAAAATGGAAATTCTGAAGTACAGCAGTACAGAGTAAACGTCCGTCCAAAGCAATGTCCTCTCTTAGTGAATTTACATCGATTGCCATAAATGTACTTGCCATCAATATTTAAGCACACATTTTTGAGAGGTCCCAAAAATGGATTTGGAAAATTTTTGCTGTACGCCGCTTGAAATCCCACCGCTGCTGACAGTAGTTTCCTGGAGTCATTAGTGGGACCGAGGTCTTTAGGAGAAATATGCTGGATTTCCGTCTGTCTGTGCGCAGAGCCCCGGGTATCAATAAGATGTCCCAGGAGAGATACACCCATCTACCAAAAAAGAAAAAAAAAGAAAAAATACTACGAGTTGGCATCCTCTCTTCACCACTGTGACAATGGAGATACACATTATATATGTTGGACCAGTTCAGCTCTATGTTGCATATACAAATGGCAGTTATGGGTAAAGAATGTTCACTTCATAGCAGAGTGTGTTTCAAAATCATCTCAAGAATTTTAGAAAGCTAGAAAATCCTTGACAGAGATACAAAAATCTCCATTTTTTATTATCGTTTTTCATTGCAGAATTACAAGGTTGCTCACGCTTGTATCAAATATTTGGTATTGTCCTTAATCATACACAGATACACGTAAATTTTCACATCTGGCAATCACAACTATACTCGAGTAGAATTTCCTGAAATCAATATTTGGATGCTTTACAAACAATGGAGAATTTAGTATTGCGGCATAAGAAGATTTACTCGAGTACTTCTCCTTCTACTGCGGTGAGATCAGGCATGTCGTGGGCTCACGTGTGTTTTCTGTGAGCTTTTACCATATATGAGTGTGTGTTGCTGACCCTGGCAGGAAGTTTTGTCACTGCATAATTAATAGCCAACATAAAACATATTTAGGGTTTGCACAATAATCTCTTTATGACAGCGGAGCCACTCGGAGAAAAAAAAACACACATCGCCCTCAACCGAACAGCGGCTTTGCTGATGTCTGTTGTTTATGTTGTGTGTGAGCTTGAATCTCATTCCCTTGTTTTATCACTCTCTCTCTCTCTCTCTCTCTCTCTCTCCCTCTCTCTCGCCCCTGTTAGCACTCCTTCATTTCTTAATGCACCCCTCCTCTGTGCCATCAGCACTGTTTGTTGATGGGGTGATGCCACTCGCACTTTACGGGCACATTAGGGCCCCTCTGCTAATGTCTTTGACATAATTATGGGAGTGTCTGGACTCATAAAGGCTGTGGGAGGCAAACAGCACGGCGGCCAGAGAGAGGCCCATTTGTAAGGCCTGCTTACTGAGGCATTTTGTTGCTGTGTGCGTGTTGTCTGCACCACGTCCACATACTACCCTCGCTTTTAAGGGTCAGGAGGTCACGATGTGCGATCGACGAACACCGAACCCACGCGGGTATGTTTGTGCGAGAGCTCCCGGTCTGTGGAGATATCTGATGCCTCCTGTGTGTTACCCTTCAGTTCAACAGGCGGCTTTCATAGAAAGAGCGAACAAACTGTCAAGTGTGATTTGTTTGAGTTTGACTCACCGTGGCTGTACAGTGAATAATCGTATTTAAAGTAAATGGATGTCCAGGACAGTCGGGGCTTTGGATGTCATGTAAAAATGGAGACAGGCGGCGGATCAAATAGCGGTAAAGTTAAAGCCTTCGCTGCTGAGTTCCCAGGGTTCAGCTGCGGTTTGAAATAAATCCCCTCCTGAGTTTCCGTGTGATATAGCATAACTGTCCTAGGCCATGTGTGCTCGGTTAGAGTATGATTCGTCTTTAATGAGCCCATCATTAAGACATAAGGGGGAACTAACGGCATCGAGCTCCGGTACGCTCGCATCTGCGCGAATACACACTTGAAACAGGGCTGCACAGCTGTGCTGCAAAACCGAGATCTCCACGCTTGCTCAGACAACAAAAATCTATTTGACGCATCGATAAGAATCAAGTTGTAAACAAATAAACTAACGCGAGGGAGAGATTAATAATAAACCCTCAGCATCGCCTTTCTGACAATCGTCTCATTAAATCTCATTTCTCTTCCCAAATCCCAAAATCTAACACATAAACATTGTGCAACATTACATTTGATCATTTGGCGGCGTCATGATTATTTTCATAGAATGTGACAGGATCAGAATGTTTCAGTGCATTTGTTCAGCTTGAGATCTGGCGCAGGCTGAACCCATTTAATACAGAATTTATCCAGACGGGCCGACGAGATTTGGCAACCCATCTTTTAACTAATCAGAAGTTAAATATCTGAAGTGTGGTTCAAATGTAAAATGGGAATCCAAGAGCAGCTGGAGACTTGGTAGGTGACAAGAATAATTGAAAAACGATCGCTAAGGAGGATGGACGTCGCTGATGGGTTGCTAAGAGATTCCGTTCTCATTTTTACCTCATTTCAAATATCTCTGCTTTACTGCACGGTCAGCACCGGTTACTTTCAAGAGGATGAGCAAACAATTCTTGCAAGTTTGTAACAATTTTCTGCACACAAAGCCACAAACTTTTATTGTCTTTTAATCTCCCATTTACAGAATATATTAAGACATTTAACAAATTATGAGCCCGACAGGAGAAATATCAGAATTAAGTCGACCCTTCCCTTGGATGTCTTACCAGCACGGCTTTTGATATCTGTCATGTTTCCCACATACCTGGAAGTCACCGTGTTCCAGACAACACCCATTTATCCTGTTAAACTCATAAATGTATTCATAACAAATTCACTTTGAGGGCTTTGGATACATTCAATGGGTCTTTTCACACGAGTGACACATTAAAAATATTGGAAAATGCTTAAAAATCTATTCCGAATCCTTTCAAACAATCCTAAAATCCGTTGGAGTAACCATTCCTTTTTAAGGCTATTACAGTCTCTTCATTCTGGTATAATTATAGACTAATTTCCCCGGAGTGCATCTTGATATATTTGATATCTTTGGAGCGTTTGCACCCATTGAATGACTCTAATAAATGATCCTGTGTCTGTGCTGCCACCAACTCCAGATCTTCCACCTAGTGCCTTAGTCAAGGGCAGCGGCAGCCGTGATTAGCCCTAGCCGTACATGTTTCTGTGGTTGGGAGTAACCGAAGTCCCCTGACCAAACCCAAGCAGACACAGCGAGAACATGCAAACAGAAAAAGTTGTGTTGATCCACTCCAGGACTTGAACCCACAACCTTCTTGCTGTGCAATAGTACTACCCGCTTCGCCAAAAGGTGGCAAAAACACGGGGTAATTTCATGTCCAACTCTTTCCTTATGTAACTCGTATGTGCTATGCCCGCGTCTGTGTGAAAAGAGAAAGTGAAACGTGGAAAAAGTTCCAGGATCAAAGGAATACCGTGGTGGGAACGTCTACATTCTACACACTCTTGCAGCCATATAGAAAAACTCCTGGAAGGCATTGGACAGCAGTCAGCACGACCACCGTTCCAAACTTTATCCTGAGAGCAGAGGAATTTGATTACTACGGTAAATAAGCCAATCAGGCTCACATGTGGTTCTGGGAGGCGGTGTGTGTATAAAATCTCTAATCTCTCGATGCTGCTCATGACAGACTGACAAGGACGGCTGGCAGCGAACGAAATGAAAACGCGTACGGAGGAGAAGCCATTAAAGGGGCATTACAAAGAGTAAATACGTTGTTTGGATCTACCAGAGCGGGACCACCGGCGTGCAGAATGAATGAAGACACGCCTCGGGACGGTCTGGCGGTGAGGGGAAATCGCGGCAGAGCTGGTGCGACGGGACGTCCTGTTTGGTCGGTCAGCACGGAAATCCTACACAGCACACAGACACATCCATAGCGTTGCCGGCTCGCCCGTGAATGAATCAGCGCTGTTGGAGAAATCCAACACGCATCCACCAGTTTGGGGCGAATCTGGATGTTCCTGTAGGCCTCATCCACACAGTCACACAACATTAAGCCTGAAAGCACTTCCCAATGATGCATGAGATAATTATATAAAAAGTATCAAACCTCTACAGGCCACGTTGACGAAAACCATTTGTCTTTCAGCTGACTTACAGCCCTCCAAAGATTTCTAACTTAAAACAATCAGGAACGGCTGTGGGATTCCAGAGAGTTTATTACTTCCCAGAAGGCCATTTTTCTGTCTGTCTCTTGATTTGACGGAATTTCGCACATAGGTGTAAGACTTGGATGGAATACGTCGATCTGATTTTGTGGTGTAACCCAATTGGGAAAGAGATATGATCACTTTAATGATGGTATTTACCCAAACTGCCAAATCAACAACTACGCTAGAAACATGCAGCTACTACCAGTATGTCGCTAAGACGGCTTGGATATATTTACAACAGTTATGGCTGCGGATCCAGAAGAATACTGCTGTACGATGAGTTTGCACATCTGAACTGAATGTCACGGTTGTAAAAGTCTGGTTTTATTTAGGTACAAAAAAGTGTTGGAGTTGTGGAAAGTATTTGTTTCTGGCGTGGATAGCACCACCGTGTTGCCATTTATGAAACAAAGCACTTTGAATTTTAGTTCATATTTCCAGAATTGTGAGTCAGAGATGCAAAAATCTGTCCGGGCCTCAGCAAAAACAGACATTTTATCCTTTTTCTTCACAACACGTCGTAACAGCAGTGGACAATTTCACGAATTCAGCCATCGATTTGAGCGCGCTTGGTAAATTTTATGACACGCGGCCTGTAGGTGGTGCTGCAGCAGCGTGACGCGTTTAAATGAACAACTCACACAATCGTGCATATAAAAACTCCTGGTGCAGAACATAGTAGTGAGCACATCAGTTGGAACCACACATTTATTGGATTGTGCGGCCTTTTTCGCCGTGCGTAAACCGAACAGAATAAAACGTTCCGGATATGCCATCTTTGTACGCCGTGGTTATCGTGGACAGAACGGGAGGTTTCTAATCAAAGCTTCCATACCCACAAATCCTCGTGCACACAAACACGGAAAACTACCCAAGAATGCCTCGCCGTCCACCCGCGTAGATGATTGTGCACACAGACAATACACATAAATCTTGTGGCAGGGAAGCTCTTCACCATGTGTCTGTGATAGACAGCAATATTTCATCTCTGCTGTCTATTTTCATCATTTCTCTCCTCTCAGCATTACTGCCATTATTCCTAAAGTTTCACTCTGACAACCAGCTAAATGTTATAACACACGATTGAATAGATTCTGTCTGTTTGGATTTTTTTTTTTTTTACTTTTCAGCCCTAATTGTTAGGCACAGCTGCCCTCTGTTCAGGCTCCATCCAGGGTCACTGCTTCTGCCCTTTAGCAAAATCTGTCAGGCCAGCTTTGACGCAGATCCGTTTCCTGTCAAAGTGAGATTTTTATTGTTCCAAGGGCGCAGACTCCTGAATCTTACTCCTGCAGCCTTTTCCTGTTTCCTTTCAAAAAGGAAGTGCCGCTACGCTTCAGTATTTTCCCTCCTGCATCTTCTCTGGGCCAAATCTGGAACACCGGCTACAAAACTTGTGCTTGTGTGGACCGAGCCTTGATTTCAAAGAATGAAAATAGTTCCTTAAAAAGAGAAACCCTCCCACCTCAATGTCTCACACCACACACACACACACAATCCTACACAGATTTTGCATCCTATATTCTAATTTGCCCCGTCTGGACGATCAGCCTTGATGGTATGTGTTGGTGTGTGGTCACCTGCACTCCCATGGTGCCGCAGCACGTAGGCTCTTTGTTATCGCAGTGAAAACAGCTCTTTGTATGCAGGGAGGGTCGTATCTCACATTCAGCAGGTAGGCTCCTAAACCGACGGTATAAAAACACCAAAAAACCTTTCCGTGCACTTAAAAGGTAAGCGTCTGACATCTTTGGTGCGAAAACACTGAAAAGAGTGAAATCAAATCAAACAAATGGATGGAAAAGCTGTTTTAGTTCGAATAAGCAGATTCGCTTCGTGCGCAGCCTTAAACACACACACACACATACACACACAGGACTAGCTGGTGTGTGTCCTGACCCTCATGATCCCATCAGTTGTGAGCCCGTCTGATGATAGCAAACAATATTGTGCCAAGCAGAACAGCAGGTCACACACGAGGTCCTGGTTCTTACGTCTGAGTCCGACTACTGGACCTCATGGAACAAAAACCTGCAACGTCGTCATGTGGGGACAACTGAACGTCCTCTGATTTGGCCGTTTCTGTCTGATCTCACGTCAAAACCGTTAGTGCTGAATCGACGTCACCTTAGCGACACACTGTACTGTCGTTTAGCCTCGTTCGTTAACGTACAGTGTGTATATGTTAAGGTTGTAGGACTAGATCTGAACTAATCTGCACCTGTTGATCATCCATGATGGGACGCACATTCCTGTTTTTTATCGACGAGATCAACTTGAATGCAAAAAAAAGGTTTTCCTCTGAATCTTACTCAAGCTTTACCATCAGGCAAATCTCACATAACAGCCAAATGTCAGACTAATATAATATCCTGAGCATTTGGGGGACATCCTGTTGACAAACAAAGGCGTTATGACATCATTTGACGGGGCGCTCTTTTGACAAATACTATCACGAGCCAATCCACGGAAAAATAAAGGTTTTGACAGGGGAGAATAACTGGATCAGATAAATAACTTAAGGCACAGATGACAAAAAAAATGGATGATTTCGCCTTTTGAGCCACAAGAAGCCAGCAGCGGGGGAAAATAAACGCCATCCTTATCGTGCAACTCCTTGGCTTCAACAAGCTGCAATTTGACAGATTTGATCTTAAGCGCTGTATAAACATGTGCCTAGGAGTTGTGCAATACACAGAAAAAATGTGATTTTACACCGAGCGAGGCCCGAGGAGAGCTCCAGCGTTTGCAGCCCTGGTGGCTCCTGGGGGCCCGACCAGTTCATGAGGCTGAGCACCCCGAAGGCTCTTGTCCCTCTTAAAGATGTCTGCGCCACAATGGGGACAGAAAAATGCCTCCAAATCAGATTCTCGGAGTGGTCCGAGCAGGATGGAGAGTGTTTGTGCAGGACAGGAGTTTTATCAGCGCCAAACACACACAGGAATTCCGGTTTGGGATTGTCCGTCCAATTCCTGCGTTCCACAGGAAGCCCTGCATAAAAAGCAAGTGAAAAACGCCCAAAGACATTTCATTTGTAGACGGTCCACTCACGGGGAGCACCGAGAATTAAAACCGGGGCCTTTACTGTAAGTGCGTAAAGCGAGTGGCGAGCTTTTAAAAGAAATCGGCAACATGGGAAAGTGGCGTTATGCTGCGGCGCAGCGGCGTGAGCCCGAGGCCGCCGCACAGCCTGCGCGCACAAACGGACCGGACGAGTCCACGGGCCCGCAGAAAGGGTAAGAGGTCTCTGAAGTTCATTAGAGTCTGTTTGAGGGGATGTTTATCCATTTAGTTTCTCATTTTATGCCATTAATGCATTTATTGTACATCGTGGGAATTGGGTCGAAGTGTGGCGTTCACGGGTCGTTATTAATAATTAACATTTCTATTCTGTTGGTTTCCATGGCTACAGTGTTTTCTGGAGATCTTCTTTCGTTATTATACTTCAGTTTATTAATTTGGCAGCGACAAATAACAATAAATGGTTTATAGGCC
>OMNV01006648.1:5783-16072 GCA_900303265.1 Brotula barbata
CCCCCCCCCCCCAGAGTGTGACAATTAGCCTGACAATTAGGAAAACACTGCGGTCAAATAGTGATGTTCGGTGAGATATTTCTGGCTCGGGTGGCTTCTCTCCCCGATGATGTCCCGGCCTGCAGTTTATTTAACCCACTGGCCCTCAGAGGACCCTCATGTGCGTCAGCCCTCCTGCCTCCCGGGTTTTCATCCCACTGCACCAATACATGCATCAAAAAGTTGTGCTAACTTTTACTGATGGACCAAACATTAGGAAGACGCGTGAGTATGATGTGGTTCGCTACACCACTACAAGCGTTGATCTTAATAATTGCCATGGAGTTGAACAACCTGTTGGACTGTGACATTCAAATCGACGAGCCAAACTTTCACTCCACATATGAAGACTTTTGCGAGACAACGCCTCCTGATGCAGCCGCACAGGTCCACCTTTTTGACAAATAATAAAACATCATTCTTCATATGTCATTTTTTCACAGAGCTCTTCACTCTCTTTTTTACTGTCGCATTTCATGTTTGTTCTCCTCTTCATTCTTAATTCATAATTTCTTCTCAGCCTCCCTGACTGGATTTGCAGGCTGATCTGTGTAAACAGAGGGCAGGGCTGTAGAATATATGACATTAGGTCTACATAAACACACAGAGGGAGGAGGATGATTGGTATACATGCAGAGATGTGGCTGATTCACATGGTGTTTTTTAAAACCACAGCTGCTGAGCTGACAGTCACGCCACACTTAATGTCACCTGGCAAAGTCAACGGCAAGCATTACCGCTGGCACCCAACATAACAACCCCGTATATGCCAATCCCAGAGACATCAGAGCTGGAGTATCATTGAGGACCAGATTCCCTATCATCAGAGGACTTAGAGGATTCATCAGCCGTTTAATCAGCTGGTTCTGCTAAAATATATGTAGCACTCAAAGCAATGTTCTTTTCCGTGCTGACTAGGCTGTTTCTCTCACATCTCTGCACGAGCCTCACACTTTGAACACCTTTGTTATGTGTCCTCTTGGTACAGGAACAGCGCAGCAGCTCCTGGTGCAAATTTTCTTTTAAGGTTAAATCCTCTGCTATAATTAAAACTTTTCAGACTCACCGGTCAATAACAATTCTTACCCAGATATAAAAGTCTTCAGGACTGTGGCATGTATCTTACAGATCATATTACATGGTCCATCGACAACATGACAGAAGGGAGGTGATAAAGGGGTTGAAAGAGAAATGATCAGAGAGCCGTTACTTATGGATATAACAGTCTTATACACTGAATATAGCAGTTTTTCTCCTTTATTATTATTATTCCTTTGAGCTACTATGAATCAAATTTGTGTAGATCATTTGCTCAATTGTTTGTCTATGACCCATTCTGAATTTAATTGCTTTGTTCATCGTTCAAGTCTTGAAGTTATATTTATACATTATTATTATACATTATTTCTGTAAGACGTTTCGGCATGGGGTCTAATTATTTTGCCATTGTGTACATAAAGCAAATGAGAAGCATCAGAGGATATAAAAATAGAGCCTAAAAAATGACTGTGGACTAAATGTACCCAATTTCTTAACAGTCCAGAGGTACCAGATAAAATAGGTTGAGGCAGTTTGAAAGTCCACTGCTTTCACCACCGTATCAAACTGGAACTGCGTCACAATCCAATGTTTATAAATTCTAACAGCAGTAAACAAATATTATTGATTTTGCACAGAAATCAAACATTGACTGAACTCCTAAGGTCACATTTCTATCAATCAATACAGACACAGAAATAGAAATACCACAGTGTTCAACAATTAATTGACATCTGGTGAGGAAAACATGAAATGAATGCATGAATATTTGGACATATCAAGAGAGAGTTGAATATAGCAAATATAGTAAAAAGCATCCAACAAGGGTTACACTGAGTGCAACTGGACTTGATAGAAGATACTTGGAGAGGCAAACATATCTTCTATCAAGTCCAGTTGCACTCGATTAAACCCTTCTTGGATAAACATACGTAGCTTGGATGACTGAGAACCTTCACAGACATAGTATAAGACAAATAATTCCTCAAGTTGCAGCTGTGGTATAACGTTTATATGGTCAAACCGATGAGCCAAAAATTTCACGTCACATGCTAAGAATTTTGCGAGACAAACACACATATATTACACATTATTCTTAAAATGCTTTGCATCTGTCTTTTTTTCACGGGGCTCTTTACCACCTTGTTTCTTTTTCTTGTTTCTTCCCATGGCTCCGCCATCTAACGCTGCTAATTAAGCAGCAAGTCAAGTGCCGAAGTCCGAATTACAACTCTTCGCTCACTGTGAGTGATCAAAGATCATCCACATGGTGTGCAAAATGATTCGCAATTTCACAAACACTCTCTGTTTCCTAAGAGGGAGCTGCTAATGCTGAGAGGAGAATTTGTTCAGATCGACTAAGCTTGTTTGAAGTGATCAATAGGTTTTTGTCAGGTACTCTACTTTTTTGTACCAAGCCTGTGTATTAGCATGCAGAGCTCCTCGTGTGTTATATAAGTTGGTCTTGGCAGTGCTGGTCCTTCAACAACTGCCACCCATGGACTATTGCATCACATATAATGGCGCATTTTTTTACGAGTCAGGGACACTGTCAGCCAACTTGCATACATTTGGAGTCCATCAAATAAAACTTGTGAACAGCTGATGACCGGCCCCTCCTGTGTTTTCGCCATCTGACAATGACTTCCATTGTTAAGCAATACACTGCAACTTTCTAGCTGTACTTAGTACGTGGATTTTTCACAGCTAAAGCCCTCCACAATCCTGCACAGGAGATGTGGGTACAGAAAATGAATTGATTTGTAAACTTTATGCTCAAACTCAAACTGCTTTTCATGTTTTTTATCAATAGCAAACTCATTGTTGTGAGTTTCAAAAAGGCTAAATTAGAGATGAAACAAGTTGCCATCCTCCTTTTGAAGCCCTCAAATTTAATGTTGTGCTAATTATAAATAATTATTTGAATCTGTAGCTGTAGTATATGCTTTCCTGTTACCACGGAATCACACTTGCATTGTAAATAAGGTTCACTTCATGACAATTTATTTACAACAATTAAATCTGTCTGTTTTTTTGAGTGCCTCTCTCCTTCTCTGTCTGTCTTAAGGCCGACAGAGAAAAGAGTTTCCTACCAAACTTCTGCAACAATCTAGCATGTGACTGCTTTGTAGGCACATACGATAAAGGCTACATACGGGCAGTGTGACGTCTGAAAAGAGGAAGTGTATTCAGCTGTGGGCTGGGTAGATACAGGAAGTGGGCCTTTGCCTAAGCCAAACAAACGTCTCATCCTGTCCTGTTCAGTCTGACACAGCTGAAGCTTCTCCTGTCACGAGACGTGAAAAAAGGCCTCAACTAAACATCTTCTATAGATATGTGCTAATCAACGATGAATATCCACCCTACAATTCGTAGTTGGTTTACAACAAGAGAAACAAAACAATGGAAATATAAGCAAAATTATTATTTTTTATCTAACTTAAAGCGAATAGATCCACCAACATTGAAAACAAAAATGATGATTTCCCATCCATAACTCAATTTATAATGATCCCTCAAATTTTACCAATCAAAAATCTATTGATTGTGACTTTAATCTCTCTCTCTCTTATGCATGCACATAAACGCTACCATACATTAAGACAAACCTCCTCTCTAAATCTCCTCAGACATCTCTGCCAGACCACAAAGTGTATCATTAATCCCAGGATTAGTGATGTTAACAGATGAGTGGTACCTGAATCATCACTCGTAATACTGTGTAATTAAATGCACAAAGGATTGTTGGATAAAAACTAAAAACCAGCTGACGCACAGGACTTGCCAAAGAACGAATCACCCCTCTTCAGGCAAAACGAAACACAGATTTTTCCTCACGTTTTGCCGCTTTCGAGTGAACATAGTTTGGCACAAATGGCAAACTATTGCAAACACTGTTTTTGGCGCATGGCCACAGACTGTTGCACAATAAAAGGTTAGGGAAGGATGGATGGATCATCCTTGAATGTGTTCTGCATGATTCCTGTGATTGTTATTGCATTGAAGTTAAATATTAATTCCATGCACATTTGTTTGCCCGACACAACAATCATTCAAACAACAGATTCTACATTAAAATAGCTGATGGTGAATGTTTTCTTGTTCATAATAGTTGTGTCAAAAGTTATCAATTAGGCCTGCACAAACTTTCTGCACATTAAAGACACGCTCCAGTCCACACCGTTTCCTTCCGTGTAAAAATATGCACTGCCCCCACACACAAACAATATCAACTCACGCTCACGTGTCGTGCTCTGAGTGTAACGAGTTCACTCCGCTCTGGCAAAGGTGTGTATGACTATAATGAGGAGTGGCTTCTTAACTCGTGCTATGTCACAAAAAGGAAACAGTCGAGGGAGGTACAAAAAAACTCAGAGATTAAAGTTAAGATGCACAGAGATTAAAAAGCAAAACAAAACAAGATAAGGCACACGAAGAAGAAGAAAGTTCCTATTAGGGATCACAACAAGTGCCTACAGACAGCGAAAGTTCAGGAACTGCATTTCTACTGAAACTGATGTTTACTTTTTGACTTCACTCAGCACAATTCATTTGACATGTTGGACAGAATGAGACTTTTTCAGTGAAGAGGGATTTCTTAAATTCATGTTGTATATCTGGCAATATAAAATGCAAGAATGTGTACTTGAATGGTGACATGATACATTTTTGTTAAACTTCAGTATACATCAAAATAAACGTAGATGTAATAAAAGAGAGAAATAGAGATACAGAGATGGAGGGAGGACTCTGCTGTAGGACGGGTGCCAGTTTGCTACTGAGGAGGGTTGCAGAATCCCTGTCCGTGTAGCCATTCAAGAATCTTTTGGTCTTTATTTCAACTCGGTATACAGTTTCAACAACATATTAACTCACAGAGTTAAAAAGGCTTGGTGCTGCGTTCAGAACATTCACATTTATACAGAGAAGCCACTATTTGTCAAATAAACAACAACAACATGCATTCTAAATAACGTTCACGTAATTTAGAATGCATGACTGTATTCTATATTTGTTTGCCACCATCACTTGTTCACTACTTTTAATGGTGCATTATCAGATCACACACATAACACTAGCCAGCACCACCAAAGGGCAGGCACAACAGGGTAAAATATGCAATGGACATTATTTATTTTAACTTCCATTTAAACCAACTACATGCAATAACGCAGGGTGCCTAACTGCATACAGTTCATTCTGTTTTGTAAAAACAACATGCTGCTTTGACTGCCATGGCTATTCAATCGTGTCAAACAATCCAGATTTTACATATATATGTGTGTTTGTGTGTGTGTGTTCAATATATAACGATAACCCCACAGTTAACTATCCTGAATCCATGAATTGCTCTCTGAAATCTCTCCATGCGAGGCCCCCTTATCATTTATCTATTAGACAACAATGCCCTCTAGTGGTGACTCCTACGAGTTGACGTTTGCAGAGATTATCTGTATACCTTAAATCAGACCAAATAAACATTCTGTAGTAATCGTCCAGTCAATCAAGTCCTGTGTGTCTTTGTTAGAAACGAAAAGTCCAACTGCTGAACCTTTAACATAAACTTTAAGGCAAACAATTCCCGGTTAATTAAAGGACTTTGGGCACATTTTAACATTATGGCAACACATTAATAATTGAGTATGCTACTCAATCAACTTAAATTTAACTTTTGAAAACTTCATTTCCCCTTTTTCTCTATTGTGGATGTGTTGGGTCTAGTTAAACCATATTTCCTCAGAATGCATGCTCATATTGGGCACTACGATTGAATTGAAAATAAAAAGGGGTTTATGAAGAGGTGTCATTAACGTCTGAGATTCATTACTACACGTACAAATTTGCGACGCACTGATATTTTAGTGACTTTACAAAAACTTCATACTATTTGTACACTTCATCTGGAAATGCCGTAGACTTACCCCGAAATGATGATGGAAGTGTAATCAAAAAGAGTCATCTCGTAAATTATGTGCCTAATTAGCGACATTGAGGCCAACTGAGTCAAAGCGTCCATTGGATTAACCAGCGAATAACAGGAAGAAGAAGAAGAAGAAGAATGAGAAAAAAAGACAAAACATTCATCACTCGAGATTTAATGATCTTTGTTACTCTACCGTGTGAACGCTCGATGGCGCTACTGTCCAAAGTGTGACTGTAGCTAGAACACGTTGTCGGCTGGCAACAAGGACAGAAATCCATTATAACAGGAGTTTAGACAACCAACAATTTCCATATTAGTAACCCATTAATAATTGAGTATACTACGAGGAAAAGTCATAAAAATCCAATAAATTCTATAGATATGATAAAAAACCCAATTAAATTTCCCTTTATCCTTGATTGAATACCATTTTTTTCAGATTGACCCTGAATGCATCCTGGTTTAATTGGTATTTTTTGAAACTTTTGGCTATTGGCTCGAATATAAAATAAAACCTAATGACGATGAATCTCAGAGTTTAAGAGCTTTAACTGAGATACTTACCGTGTTTCAACTCTGTTTCTTTTCTTTTTCATTTTCCATCCTGTCATTGTGCTTCAATTTGATTCTGTATCTCGAGCTACCATTTATACACAAGCGTAATTGAAAAAGGAAAGGTTAGCTGAAAATCAGTTCTCATGGATTTGATAGGCTGATGACAAATCTGCATGCGGTTTCAACAACCTCTAAACTTTGAGTTTACCCACTGAGAGCTCAGTGACTATATCAGTGCAATGCTGATGAAATACAAATCAATTGTTTCACAAGGATGGAATTAATTAAACATCAAAAGGCTTTTGCAAGGATGGGGACCAGCAGATGGCACACTAAGTCCAGTCCACGAACGGTCTATCCAATATGCGCTATTCCTAAACCTGACCAGAATGATGGCCCAAACATTTATCAAAGTCGCTGCTGATTGAATTAATCACCACACAACAATATTTTGGATGCCACCCTAATGTGAGGCTATTCTCTGATTATGGATTATGTGTGCTTGTAGCAGTAGCAATATTGCAGGAATCTTCTGTTGGGCCATCTGTAGTAGAGAGCATTTAACTCACTCATATTTTCACCCTGCACTTCCCATTAGCGTTTGCTTTTCTGCAGTGATGCAGTGCCGTCCCTTTATTAGTCATCTGATGTCCTGTTGCCAGCTTCTATGCCTCCTCTCCTTCCTCTCTCTTTCCCCCTAATCTCCCCCTACACCCCCCTCTCTCTTCCGCTCTCACGTTTTGTTCCTCTGTCTACCCCCAAGGTGACTTTCAATGCTTCGCAGACACAGCAACTGCTTCTTGCTTTGTTCTAGAAGGCCGGAGAGTGGATAGGAGATGAGAGTGATGCAGAATAAAGAAAAGTGGGCGGCCAAAGAAAAGATGGGACTGATGGAATCATCAAACCAGATGAAGAAAACAGAGGCGAACAGGCAATAAAAATACATGTCACATATCAGAACACACAAAAAAGACACGCAGATTTGCTTTGTTTGACTGAAAAATGAAATGGGCTTCATTTGTAATGATGATTGTCACTGCTGTCATAATGAGGATTCCCTTTATTCTAAATGCTGCATGGATCTGGATCAAGATTTCTGCATTCAAGGATCACAGAAACCGAGAGGAGAAACACACATAGGTTTTTCTTGTGTAATTAAAAAAAAATATGGTTACCTGTAAATCAAAATGAATGTTGGACAATCAATGAGACCATAATAAATAAAGTTATCATTAAATGAAATGACAAGGTTAACTGAGATACATCAACTCTTGAATAGATCACTTTTTAATACAGATTTTGTTCTGTTCTATACAATAACACATGATATAAATCTTAAACAATACTAATATTTCTCTATACACATGGTCATAAATGTACAATACAGTGTGCACACGTACAGTATTAACACAATTACAATTACTTGCTTCTTTACATTAATTTCCCAACTCACTCGTCGTTGAGCACACCAGCTCTGTCCGGCAGATGATTGTGGACTAAAAAATAAAATAGAATAAATTATTCTAAAACCCAAAACAGACATTTCAATATTTACATCCCTGAAAATGTACATGAATACACGAAAATCTGCCTGGCACACAAATAGTGTAAAAGGGGTGAGAATGAAGGAGTAAATAGTTCAAATCCCCCCCAAGACTTCAGCCCATATAAAGTTTTAACTGCACTCTACCTATGTGGGGACATAAATCTGTATATATTGTAACATCTACTATTTTACATCGGACGGAGGGCTTTTTATTATTTCATGCCCAGCACATTTTCAAAGGAGACGTGAAGCCCTGAGGAGAAAGAGAGACAAAGGTAAAGTATAACATGTCCAGGACTCAGTCCAGAGGTTGACAGGTCCAAAAGCAGTGCACGGCTCTGTGCTCCAGAGCAGCACACAACCAACATGAGGATCAAAGACTCATCAGTCCATGTCAGCGGTAGTTATCGTAGGCTCAATGGTGATTGGGTGGAGTTTTCACAAAATATTGCCCTTAGATTCCTGTTTTAAAACTGAGGGGAGAATATTACAATAGCACGGCATGTACACATAGTTACAGATGCTCTGTGTAATTTCATTGGAGATTATGCCCGACAGCTTCCTGTTGTTATTTAGAAGATTAAGTCCAAGTTTTTTTTTTCTCTCTTCACTCTGTAAACCAAAATCTCAGACAGAAAACCGGCAATTATTTGTGCACATTCCCTTTGTTCACATCTTCGGGTTCATTGCTTTGCACGTGTTTTATTGCACATAATCATGGACACATGCGCATGAATTTTCTGACATTTACCCATTCCACACGCAACTTCCTCTCACACACAAATGCGCGCCTGTACACATACACACACACACACAAACACACACACACACAAACACGTAAGACAATTACGCGAATTACCTTGCCTGTCCTCCCGACTTTATTGTGAACCATTCTTTAAAAAGTCATGCCTTATAGTGTTTTGTGTAAAATGGTGCTTGTTTGAAATGTATTTATTTATGTATTTACTTTGCAGTATCCCAGTATTTTCACATGATCCTGTAAACTTTGAACTTGATTGCTTATTTTATATCACCACATCGACGTACAAAAACCCTTCCCTCTAATACAATGTTGTAAACATACAGCAGGACATTCAGCACCGTTACAATATATGAAATACTTTACATACTTTACATTTACTCAATTAATAAACACACTAATATAGGCATGAGAACTTAAAGAAAGTTAAATAATTAGAGATTATCAAGGAAATATTGATCTCGCTGAGAATATCTGTGCAGGTAGGTCTGTGCAGGTGTGCTTTCTGTGACAGGTAATGAATAAATGCTGATGTGCATTAAGTGTGTGCGTGTGTGTGTGTTTGTAGGGTCATACTTACATGCACATGCAAGTGCAGGCAGGAGCAATAATGTATGCATTTGCTGTATGTAACCCTTACCCTGCACTTGGGGTGCACCCTGGTATAGTAGCCAGGGCCGTGGTGTTGTCATAATGCCTGGCTATTATGTTGCCATGGAGACACAGTGGCCATCTTGTTAGACGGGCAGAGGACTAATGAGGGGTTGCGTTAGGAGAGTGGTAAGCAGCCTCCAATCAATTAGAGCTCAGGATCAACCTGCCTCCACATCTGCATGGTGCCAGAGGTTATGGATTTTTCCTGACCTTTGTAAACTAATAGATTCCTTTTTATTTCTTTTATACACGCGCTATCTCCCTAAATTAAAGGAAAGTACAGACAGTTTATCACGTTTGCGCACACATGCACACACACACACACATACACACACACCCATACACACTCGCACGCACATGTGTCCCCACAGCAGACCAGTCTTATTCCCTCACTGCCTCCGTGAGGCAGCGATCTGTGCCATCGCTGGCCTCCACCCGTGATTTGCGACCCTTCCTCTGGCCTCCTCCCTCCACCCAGGAGTTATGAATCACAGTCCCCCCACTGGGAGCTGGGTCCACCTGCAGGAGGGACACCACCCTTTTCTTGACACGTGTCTTGAGGGCACGCCGCAGCTTCTGCCTGGTGAAAGCGTAGAGCAGAGGATGGAAGATGGTCGTTCCGTAGGCCATTGCCAAGAAGCAGAGACGAATCCGCACCAGGCCGTCGCTGGGCCCCATACACAGGATCAGCACATTCACTGCAGACAGGGGGGCCCAGCAGCCCAGGAAGGTGGATATGATGAGGAGAGACATTTTTAGGACACGGCGCTGTC
>OMNV01006653.1:0-17436 GCA_900303265.1 Brotula barbata
AAAAACACACTACAGGCTGATCTAACTTTGATGTAATGTCCTTAAAACAAGTCAAAATGAGGCTCAGCAGTGTGTGTGGCCTCCACGCGCCTGTATGACCTCCCTACAACGCCTGGGCATGCTCCTGATGAGGTGGCGGATGGTCTCCTGAGGGATCTCCTCCCAGACCTGGACTAAAGCATCCGCCAGCTCCTGGACAGTCTGTGGTGCACGTGGCGTTGGTGGATGGAGCGAGACATGATGTCCCAGATGTGCTGACAGACACAGCAAACCTTCTTGCCACAGCTCGCATTGATGTGCCATCCTGGATGAGCTGCACTACCTGAGCCACTTGTGTGGGTTGTAGACTCCGTCTCATGCTACCACTAGAGTGAAAGCACTGCCAGCATTCAAAAGTGACCAAAACATCAGCCAGATAGGATAGGAACTGAGAAGTGGTCTGTGGTCACCACCTGCAGAACCACTCCTTTATTGGGGGTGTTTTGCTAATTGCCTATAATTTCCACCTGTTGTCTATTCCATTTGCACAACAGCATGTGAAATTGATTGTCAATCAGTGTTGCTTCCTAAGTGGACAGTTTGATTTCACAGAAGTGTGATTGACTTGGAGTTACATTGTGTTGTTTAAGTGTTCCCTTTATTTTTTTGAGCAGTGTATATATGTATATAAAATACACATGCGTGGAGAGGCGAACATGTCGGACCTCTACCAAGGAGCCAAAGACTTTTGTACTACCCAAACCCCATTTATTTGTTTCTCGTCAACATTTAAATAACATCAGAATTACATATGTTGTACACGGAGGATCCCGGGGATTAGATGAAGGTTGTGTTTTGTAGTCTGTACACATGGATGAAGGAGCGGATGCAGCTGGTGGATCAGAAGTTGATGGCTTTACCAAAGGAGGCAGCAAGGTTGGCTTCTCTGAAAGCCTCCGACACCGTCTGAGGGAAGGAAAAAGAGGAGAAGAGGGCAGATAAATGAAGGAGGAAGAAAACAAAAAGGAGAGGAGTGGGGGAGAATGGAACCAAAAGTAAGGAACGACAGAAAGGAAAATGAAAAGGTGTATATTTAGTTTCAGACTTTAATTAATATATTAATCATGTTTAGTACGTATATTTATTGGAATATTGGATTAGATTTCGTGTGTGCTCAAGTTTCTTACAGGATGGGCGTGGCATACTCTGGCCACGTCCTCACAGGATGCACCGTACTCCATAGCCAGAGTGGCTTCGTTAATCATCTCTCCTGCCCCCTGCAGTCCAAAAACAGAGACAGCAAGTCAGCTAAATTGTTTTCACACCCCCGTTCCAAAAAAAAAAAAAAAAAACCATATCAATGTTCCACTGCAACACACGTCACCTGACTAAAGACCACAGGATGTTGATTTAAGCCCTGTTTACACGACAACGGTGGAAAAGTTTTCCCATGTTTCTAAAAACGTTTAAGGTGGCGTTCTCAAAAGAGTCCAAAGAGGGACTCGTTTTTTCAGCCCCTCAAAACGCTGTTGTCATGTGAACGCAAGGCCAAAATGCAACAAAAGTTTTTCGTTTGAGCTGGTACCACTTTGGTGCAAACAGAACCTGAGTTATGCTGCAGTTCTCTTAATCCCCACCAGGTGAGAGTCAATGCTGCAGTTTGATTTGTTGTTTTCCTTTCATTTAAGTTCTGGGTTCCAGTTATCCACTGAGAAAAATGGACAGATGGCACATGCAGGGTACAGAGGTCTCCTCGGGATGACCTGACAAGTAACATATCAGAACTGCTAACCTGCTAGCAAGCTAAGCTAACAAGAAACCACGGCATGACTTGGGATGCTGCTCCAAGATACAAAAGGCAAGGATCAGGTTTAAAACTATAGCTAAAACCTGTAGCTAACAGGTGGCCCAAGATAGAGCATCAACAAGCACAATATCTTCATTTATGCCCGCTTCAAAGGATGGACATGGTAAAGCTGTCTGTTCCAAGTCAGAGTTTGTGCGCCTCTACAGCGCTGTTTTGACTTTTTCACTGCGTAATGTTAATGAAATCTAAGAGTGTTATTAAGTCTTTGTTTTATAGAGAGTGCAAAATCAGATGCCATCGCTCCATACTGTGTGAGGGAGCCCTAAATGTGATACAGGCTTAAAAGCATGCATACACAAAACCTGCGACAGAATTCAGACCTGCACTATGTCACTGTCACCTTTCTGATCCACCAGTTATAAAAAGAACTCTGAATAATTCAGTTTCATGTCTCTCATATCTTAAGTCAAGATCCGTTCTGCTTCGGCCCAGGAACACAGTGACGAAGCAGAACTCTTCCTGATGGACACTGACATCTGATTTTGTGCTGGTGACAAATTTGTATTGCAATTCGCTCGGCAACTATAAGCCATTTTTGCAAAGAGCTGGATTTCCATGTTAAGTCAAGTCCAAGAAAGAGAAATGTCTGGAAATTGGACTGAAATCAGGGACACAAAAAATTGTCAAATCAAAGGAACAGACAGTTTTAGATTCCATACAGCTAACAACCAAAGCAATGTACTGTTTGCACAACCTCCAGCCTTATTTTTCTTTCAGTTCATTCTCTACATCAGCAGTGTCAAACATATGGCCACGGGCCACAACCGGCCCCCCCAAATGGTCCGACTGGGCCTGGATTTTGATAAGTGTGAAAATTACTGAGGTCATTGCAATTCTGCAATAAAATGCACTGCAATTGCTGAATTGTCCACTGGGGGTTGCACCGCCCATGAAAGACGAGCCATGAGAAGCGTTACCGAGCTCTGTTTGTGCGTATTTCCTGAACGTGCCGGCAGACTTTCAGAGCACCGAACTCACTCAGCGTCTCCGTTGGACGCCACGCTCAACTCTGCCTTCATGCTTGTCTAACTTTGCACGTTACAAATGTGCCACAAAACCACACAACACTGGCTGATTGGTTTCAGAGCAGGTCGCTAGTAGAACTATTGACCACATTACATTATACGTTACTGTTAAAAATAGTTACTAATCACGTGGAGTTTTTCCATTTAAACTGGATTACATTTACAGTTTCGTGAATAATTTTTCCTGACATAAATCAATAATGTAACAGTGAAGACTGATGCGAGCCAGGCATCTTTCACTCTGTGAGCACACGGGCCAGCAGTGGTCTACACGTGTTGTTATAATAACAATAATGATAATAATAACACAAAATACAATTTGTAACACTATAATACTAGTTTCCTGACATAATTTAATAATAATAACAATCATAATAATAGCAACAACAACAATAATAAAAACTGAATACTAACTGAAAATGTGTCGTAATCCTGACAATTCTACAGTGGTTTTACTGATTCGGCCGTCTTGAGATCCCATCGGGCTGCATGTGGCCCCTGAACTAAATAAGTTCGACCCCACTGCTTATGTGCTACCGGCCGGCAAAGGTGCTGCATCTGCTTGAGTAGCCTAACAGTGAATGGGACTGGAATTATAATTTAGTGATTGCGTTTATAATAAAGCTCTTACAGATCCAAGGATGTGCGCTCCCAACATCCTGTCTGTCTCTTTGTGGCTAAGGATCTTCACCATGCCGTCAGTGTCTGCGTTGGTTTTGGCTCTGCTGTTGGCAGCAAAGGGGAACTTCCCAACTTTATACTGGAGGCCCTGAGGATGGAAAACGGTACCATTAGACATCTAGAAACACCTCTTCAAATTCTATAACTTTCATGACCGTCTGTCATTATTCATCTAACCCCCAATATTGCACACTCACTGGACACAATGAGGACAATATGTTACAAGCTAATATTGTCAATAGTGAGCAAATGTGATGATATCGATTGACCTACACATTACGTCAACTCACAATGTCCGCCAACTCTGCGTGGGCTTATCATTAGTTTTGATTTCATTCGTTTTGTCTTCCTATTCATGATGATGGTAACTATGTTATCTAATTAAACCTTCATAAATATACTTTATGTCTGCAAATATATCGTATAAATATACCGGTCAGGTGGTGGACGTCACATTCAGCCACTCTGTTCGATGGCCTCCACAATAGCTACCACCATCCACCCTCACCTCCTCCTTGAGCTGGTCCTCTGTCTTGCCCACCCAAGCCACTTCAGGGTGCGTGTAAATGACAGAGGGAACACAGTTGTAGTCAATGTGTACGGCGCCGCCGGCCATGCCCTCCACGCAGATGATGCCTTCATCCTCAGCCTTGTGGGCCAGCATAGGTCCGGCCACCACATCACCGATGGCATAAACACTGAGGAAAGAAGATCAGGTCAAGCATGGGCACTACAAGGTTTTCTGTAGTCCTAATCATCTGGGCTGGCACCTTTAAAGATCAAACAATAAGAAAGAGGCCACAAAGTAAACCAAGTGTAACAAAGACTTGCCATTAAAAACTGGAGATTACAGTTACGGTTCTGGCTCCGTTCCTCTCCACCCTCTACACTGCAGACTTCACACCCAACTCTTGTTAGCTGCCACCTGCAAAAGTTCTCTGGCCATTCTCCGATCGAGCAGAGAACTGACTCAGGACTTTGAAGATTGGCGTCAGGAGAACCGCCTCCAGATCAATGCGGGGCACTCCCGAGGACCTTTTTTGACAGACTGAATAAACTGATCGGGAAGGCCAGCTCTGTTCTCAGATGCCCCCTCGACCCCATGGAGGTGGTGGCAGACAGGAGGATGATGGCCAAGCTATCATCCCTGAGGAACAACACATGTCACCCCATGCAGATCACTACGTCAACATTGAGCAGCTACTTCAGTGGCAGGCTGCTTCACCCACGATGTTGACGGAGAGGTGCTGCAGATCCCTCCTTCCTGCTGCAATCCTACTGCCCTCAGTAAACACACCAAGGCGAACAAACACGTGAAATACCACCGATGACCTGTATCAAACTGTAAAATATCAATATTCTGTGTAACAGTGTGTTCAATTTAGTGAACCTACAATGTGCCATAGTGCGATGGTTGTACAAACATTTTTTATTCTTTTAAATCTTTTTTTTTAATACAATCTGTTACTGTGTGCCTGCTGACCTTTTGCGACTTTTTACTGCTGATGCCTCATTTCTAGTGTGCTATCCCGCTTTGCGGTTGTAACACCGCAAATTTCCCCCGTTTGTGGGACAATAAAGGATTATCTTATCTTATTAACCCTATATTGGATGTCCACTTTGGCTAAGTGCCATACCTAAGATGAGGAGCATGGTCGGAGATAACGTTAGGATTAAAAGAGTATTAGACAATGCGTAGGATGCATGCTGGTTCAAACCACAGAAAAGTCATCTGCATTAGAATATGCAAGACGAACCTGCGAGAAATAAAAAATTTCCTTACCAGCAAGGTAAAGAAAACGATAGGGATCCATGCAGCCTGGTTGACCCATTAATTTGGACAATGTACAGTTTTAGGAGGAGACCGGCCTAACCTAACTAAACCAAAGTCTCACACCAAAAAGAAGACGTCAGGGAAGGCAATGGAGGGAAGAAAAAATGTGGGTTATCCCAATTAGTGATAAGCCAAAACTATTTTTTACTGATCATTACAACAAAAATAATAACTTTAGCAATAACACTAGTAATGATATGACTCCTTAATAACCTAAATTAAGACTTTTTTAGGACTAAATTCAAACTAAGAGACTGGAAATTCTATCCCAGATATGAAGAGTCTTGGAAATAAATCTACTCTGAAGAGGATTATATAGTTCAGTTGAGTCAGAGAGGCTGAGATACACTAAGAAAAGTCCTTCAGCCTGAGTGTGTTCTTCATAAAAGCGCCTGTTCTTCCGACAGAAAAAGCTCATCCCTGCTGTAGGAAAGAGACTTGAAACCCAGCAGGGTAAACCATTACAAAATGGGTTTCCCCCTTGAAAAGCGTGGACTTGACATTGTTAAATCCGCCTCTCTTCGCACTGAAAACATTTTTTGATCTTGATATTGTGCCCACGGAAGGAAATGTCCTTGTGCATCTCGGCCCACTGCAGCACTCTGCAAACCAGTACCAGAGAGGAACCCAGTCATGGCTTGAGCCTCAGACGGTGGTGAGAATCTGAATTCATGCTCTATACTCGAAGCACGTACCACTGGAAACGTTTGAATGTTGCGAGTACTGATGCATGTGACTTGTGCACTACACGTGCTAGGCGAATAACGCTGCTGCGGCCCCTGTTGTCAGGTAGCGTTCTAGGACCTACCTGGGTACTTGGGTCTGGAAGCGGCTGTTGATGGGAATTCGTCCTCTGTTATCCAGCTCAATGCCTACCGATTCCAGGCCCAGGTTTGTGGTGAAAGGTCGTCTGCCGATACACACCAGCAGCACGTCACACGTCAGAGTCTCGTTCTTACCTCCGGCTGCAGCTTCCACTCTGAAAGACAAACATGTAGACGGAGCTTCAAAGTGTGCTGCATCTTCACCGTTTTACTCCTGGTTAACATTTAACTCGCTGATTGGTCCAACTTCTTGCTTCCCTGCCTCATCAGGGTCTTTGGAAAAAGACTGCAAAGAGAACAGTCTGAAGAACAATGTGCTTTGATATTAATATCATTTTGTGAATTCTATGGAATGAGGTGAGCATTTTCAAACCAACACACACACACACACACACACACTGCTGTGTGATGTGTTTCCCAAACAAATCAGAAGAGAGAAAGAGATAAGTTTACGAGAGCGCATTCTCTTCCTGCAGATCAATTGATCTGTCATCAATAGATCAGCAGAAAAGATTCAGCAAGTTGCTGCCGTATTATACTCACGCCACATCAATTTTTCCATCAGGTCTCTTGGTGGCGCCCATGACTTTGGTGCCGAGTTTGAACTTCATGCCCTGTTTCTGCAGGATGCGCTGGAAGTTCTTGGAGATCTCCATGTCGATGCCCATGCCGCCCACGTGGCCAAGAAACTCCACCGCTGTGACTTTGGAGCCCAGACGCTGCCACACTGACCCCTGCAGGATTGGAAGATCAATTTACCTTTGACCGTCAGGACACACTGCTCAGCTTTAGTTTTTCCCACAAACCCTCAGTGGTCCTCACGAGTCAGGACCAGGACTGGAAACAAATGCAAGCTAAATAATTATTGACCTGCATGAATTTGAATTTTATTCATCAGTCTAACAAGCTCGACATCAAAACTGTGGAAATGCAGAATGTTGGTACGTCACACTAAAACTTGTAATGAAGTGAAACTAATAAAAAGATCTTATTTATATAAATGTGTGAATTCTGTCAGCATTCAGGCTGAGTGGACTGATTATTATTGTGTGGCCCAAAGAAATTCTTCAGTTGTTCCTTTTATTTTTTCCAGATTGTGTTTTCAATTTTACCTCAGGTTTATTCTAAACAGAAGCTTAAGCAAGTGAATTTAAAAAAAGCGCATCAATAACAACAACAAAATGACCTTTATAAATACAGCCAAGTGTTACCTGTCCTTTTCTTATACACTCATGCAGCGTGACAGAGGGCTCAGAATAATCAGGGCTCATATTATTGAAGTGTTGCCAACAGTGTGGTGATAGAATGATTCAGTAAATGGACATTTCTGACCTTTCAACTTTGCTGGAGGCAGCTTAAACATTGAATTTCTCTACTCAAGGAAACAGAAACAATTTTTTCAGAACTTTTCCAGTAATCATACTATTGAACAGATGGGTAGGTTTGGCCATAAAGACCATCTGAGCTTCCATGTGTTGAATGCACGAACGTGTGGTTTGACACTGACCAGCTCCACTCCGATCACTCCAGCTCCGATGACGATGAGCTCTTCTGGAACTTTCTTCAGGGACAGAGCTCCAGTTGATGACACAATGGTTTCTTCATCAATCTTCAACAACAGAGGAAAGAAAATTTTTGTAAGAATAAAAGATGCAGCTGTTAAATTTTTCACACGATGACGTGAATGGTGAAACTTTTATCTGGTGATGTGACGTTTCATACTGAGGGTTCAGAGCCGTGCAGATCCTGTGACTGGTTTGGTTCGATAGGTACAGCATGAAAAGTTTGCAGGATTAAAAGCATTTAAAAAAGCATAAAACAATGAAACCCACAAAGAAATAGTAGTAGAAGCTCTGTGATGCTGCGGATTGTTGTTTTTTTTAAAGTTTTGCTTTGTTATAAAGCCGAGAAAAAGATCATAAGGGTTGAAATAATTTATGCAACACTTTTAAAGCAGCAATACATCTCCTGCAAAACCCCCCGTCCGATTATCATTTGTAACATCACATAATGGGCAGACATGACATTAATATCTTATTAATAAACAGGGATAAGAAGTGTGAACATTGGGAAACCCATTGACATTCATCTTGAGACTTGTCCAACTAAAGTTATCATATCATCCAACAAACTACCACACAACGCTGTTTTTCCACATTGTGCAGCACTTTTTACTACTACCACTGCATTATCATTGCAGAGAGTGTTCATTAATGAATAATGTATGCAAAAATCACCTTCTTACAGAAAGGTGATGACACAATACCGGCTATGTATTGCACTGTCTGCTGACAATTACCAGGGAAAGCCGGTAGAAATAGATTATTTGATCATTTGGTAACAACAGCTACAGAAAACTAAATTTGAAGATCAATGCTAAATCAATACCACACATGGTTAACATGGAGACAAAAAATGTGTGACTGTTCCTGGACTATTACTATTATTATTATTCTATGAACTATTTGTGTTAATATTTTTTCCATTGAAGTCACTTATGATGACATCTGGGAGCCCTTCTACAATGATATAGAGGCAGAAAAGTGTGTCAGTGTCCTGGCTGATGATGCAACAGACGTCAGCGAGAGGAACCGGCGGTGCCTCACGCCCATCCGGTCTCAAGGACAGGCAGACAAACAATATGTTTGTAGCAGTCGAAGAGCTTTATCATGCCACTGCTATAGGACATTGTGAGGCCATTAATGCTGGTAAGATGATGCTTCTATAAATTACTATATCAACAAGTTAACAAAAATAGTACCAATAAGCATCAGTTTTGATTAAACAATGTACAATAATAGGTGTGTAAAACATTTCATAAATACTGTTTTCTGAAGAAACAAGTGTTGTGTAGTGTTTAAATACAGTCAATGGGCAATGGATGCAGATAGAAGTATGTTGGGAGAGAAATCTATGGCCACACAGCTGCAACGGTGCCCCCTACCCAAGGCAAGTAGGAGTTTAGATGGGGCAAGTAGATTTGAGAAGTACTTGGCCTGCAGGGCAAGCGGGAAAAAACCTTAATGTCGGTCCCTGAAATGGAAAGACTTTGATGTCATACCTCGATGCCAGGGAAGGGCGTGACCTCTGATCCTGTGGCGATCAGGATGTTCTTAGTATTGATGACCTGCTCGCTGCCGTCGTCTGCTGTGGCCGTCACCTGGTTCTTACCAGTCACCCTCCCGAAACCGTTGACATGGGTCACCTTCAGGGGGGCAAAGTTTTACGTGAACAATGGTGATTTTAAATCAACCCCAGCACTTTCAGCTTTTGTATAAACCTGCATGTACGCAAATAGTAATTAATTAGAGGAAAACTTCACTTTGTTCTGTTTGAAAAGGTGTGCAATTCCTCCAGTCAGTGCCTTGACTGCTCCACTCTTCTGAGCCATCATCTTCTCCAGGTTCAAGGAGATATTCGAGACTAACAACAGAGGGAGAGAGAGACAGACAGAAAGATAGAGAGACAGAGGGAGGGAGAGAATTTTAGCTGTTACCATTTTTCATCAAACCTCAGACTTTGTTCGCCTTGAGACTTCACTGATGTTCTAAGATCATCAGCATGTACTGTATACTAAGTATTTTGTCCTCCTATTGCTGGATTCACATGTTGATAGTATGCAGGGAACAGAAAAACTTAAGTTCTATTTTCTTTCAGTGTGTGAAAACAATGAAAAACCACTGCTGTGAGCACCCTGACAAATGATGCAGTCAGTGCTGTGTCACATAACAACAAGGTGGACTTTTAGGAAGGCTCCTCCAGCTAGAATAAACAAGCTGTTATCAAGCAGCAAGTTGGTATCTAGTACCCAGTCCGGATAAACAAACATTAATGACAATAGCAGAAAATGAGATAAACTGTGGCTGAACAAGTCAGGACTCCAAAGTTTTAAAAAGAAACCACCTATTAACAAGAGGACACAAGACAGATGCAGTCATACAACCCATGTGCGGAAATCAAACTCGCTTTGAAATGTTTTTTTTTTAGTCCTTCTCCCCATTCTCCAAATGTTATCATGTTGATTTGTTTGGGGACGTCACTGCCACAACTGCAGTTTGCATGGACTTATGGGAGTGGTGTTGCTGCTGTTACCACACCCTCCTACCACTTGATGTAGGTCAACACACCAAAAAGAGCAAAGCTAAACATCACTTCATTGACTTCATTTTGAACATATTAACTTGAAAAGTAACTTGGATCAACTGATGTTTGTGTGTTCTGGCTGTTGTTTAATTCTTAACTCACCACGGGCATAAAAGGCACAAACATTTCCTCTGTGTCCTCACTGCACTGAATTGTACCCTCAGAGTGCTGCCCATCTTTGAATCTATACATTTTAGTCAATTCTACATGCTGACAGGAATTACTTATTGTGTTCGTATCTTTTTTTCTTGACATCAGTATAGCCCATTTGTTTTTAATCCTCTTACTTTCGATGCCTCTGTTTTCAAAGTCCTTCCCATGAGCCAGGTGATAAAGGTAGGAGTTATTCAGCAGAGCCTGCAGAGAGAGACATGGGTTATCTCATCTGGAAGAAAGGGGGTTCAGAGGGATGATGATGATGGTACTCCAAGTCCCTGAAAAGTGTTCACTTTTACCCCCACTACAAACACACTGGTACCATTGGGAACTATGGTTTGCATGCAACATTCTAGCTATACTCCTCATCACTGCTAATGAACTGAATTTATTGTTATGAACTGGGTTTGGTAGGTTGGCACACAATAGTCAACACAGTTAATGATCATTTTACGACGCAACTTTACTAGTAGCTTTTTAAGCTCCTGCCCTCCGACAGTGGCTGCTCAGTAAAATAAAGTAATGTTGTAAGTCCTGACATAAGTAGCATCCATCTATGGACCAACGCGAGAGAGATGGGAGGCTGTCCAGTTTCTGTTTGCCTTCAAAGGCACTCAATTATCAATGTGCGAGACTTAAAGGAGTTTTCTAAACAATAAATTAGCAATTAATAACTCATGTACAGATTCTAAACAAACGAAAAAATGGGTGTGGATTGCATTTTATGACAGATTACATGTATTACCTTTGAAGGGATGCAGCCGACGTTCAGACAGGTTCCACCCAATGTGGGATTTTTCTCCACACACACTGTCTGCAAGAGGAAAACCATTCACATATATTATAGCCTGAGTGGCCAAAAATTCTATGAAAAGTGCTTGTCCTTGGAATGAAGAATCAGCAACATAATGTAGAATTTTTCAATTCAATTGAAAAATTAGCAATTTTTTTCTGTACCTTATTAACTTGGCAATTACCAAAAAGTTACAAAACAGCATCAAACAGAGAGCACAGAGACAGAATTACATGAGGGAATTATCCTTTTCACAGTTCAGGCATTCCAGTTTGGACGACCACAGCCAGATTTACCCCTAGTCTTTGTGTCTGTTCTTCTTCTGAAGATTTTGAGGCATAGTAGGTAATTTGTGCGTGGAGAATTACTTATGCTATTAATGCTATAAAGTTTACCTTCTTTTAATTTTAGTTGTATAGGCTGTACATTAAAAATATTAGTTAACTAAAGGAATTATTACAGAAGTATTACATCAGGTGTAAACCAAATATCTAAACAGTATTATGCTAGTCTCAATATCCTGATTAGATAATTATTAGACGTATCGGGAGTCAATTTTTAATGATTGCTAAACTTTTTGGACTTCTTACTATTTTATTACTGTAGTTACATTATTATCTATTTATTTGGCTTTTAGTTTGTTAATCAGAAACCCCCCATAACGGAAATTGCATTACTACACTTCTTCACATTTCAGATTAGATTTTTCAAACTTTTTCATATTTTGAGAGAACCTGAAACATTGATTCCTCCTCATCCACTTGACTCTGTTGGAGGTCTGCCCTGACCTGACACTTGGGAAGCCTCCCCACTCCCATGATGATCGGTGGAAACACCTGCAGAGTGCTCAGTGTCCACTTCCCTGCTCGCTTCTAGCTCTTCATCCTGGCTATTAGCAGGAATGGCTACACATGCACCTTCAGTGTGTACCAGAGGAGAAACGTGTACATGTGTCCAGTTATGACTCTGTGGTAAACCTCCCGCATGTGCCTCATGTTGAGACAGGTTACTATCTGTTTGTGGATAACGTTTACAACAGTCCTGTTCTCTTGCATCACCTCCACAGTTTGTGAAGTTCAAGTCATGTGGTACTGTTTGTCAGAAGAGGATTGGTTATCCTCCGTCTACAGCAAATCAACTGACCGAGAAGGCAGAAAGGGGGACATGAAGTGGATAACAGCACACTTCAGTTTGTGAGAAAAATGACAGGAGCCACAGATCAGCTTCAGTCAGACCGAAACTGGACGAGGCGTTCTTTCCACGTTCTGTGGGTTAGAACACGCTGTAAGGGGGCACATCATCACCTACTGGAGTCAGGACATGCTGCCCTGATTAGCCCGATTACACTGGTGCATGGAAACCCACTAAGTATGTCAGTAAAAACAGGTTGTAAGCAATCGAATGTTCTCGTACATAAATGTACAGCACATACAGTATGTATGTATACATAGAGTAAATATGACATATCTATGTATAAAAATGTTTACATCTGTAGTTGATGGTTTATTTTTGTGATATCTGATGTATATATTGTTGTGTAGAGAGGTTTGCTTTGATTTCAGCTAGCTTTTGGAAACCTATAAAACAAATATCTATCCTTTATTTCAACACATTAGTTCTTACAGACATGTTTGGCATGGTTATCTGTTGAATTAAGTTAAGAATTTGTTGAAATGTTGTAGAGTACATTTTTCCATTTTGGATAAGCTTGGTACACAATTTGCCTCATAAAATATAAAACCTTGTACACATCTGCCTCAAATTTAGTGCAGTTTACAGTATACAATACATGCAAAGATAAGTGAGAGATTCAGTGAGAGAATCAACAATCTTGATGGATTTCATCATTAGGAAAACACAGAAGACAACAGTGACAATTGTTCTGGGACCTCCGGACACCCATCATTGTTTTGCCAGCTGTGATTCTGGAATATGAAGAGATAATCATCAAAAACCTTACCTTGAATCCCAGCTGTGCAGCTTTGATGGCAGCAACATATCCGCCAGGACCGGAGCCCACCACTGTGACATCAGCATCAACTAGATAGATAAGAGATTGATCGAGATAGTCAGATAGATACAGACAGACAGACAAGACAGACACTTTATTCATCCCAAGGGGAAATTCTTTAGAGGGAGAAATTAGGCCAGCGTTATCCAGCAACTCCAAGCACAGAGAAAATGCAAGACAGGGTGGCTTTTAACAATGCAGAGAAAGAAACTCAGTTGAATTCATCACTAAGACTTAAAGATGATGTTGACAGTAGATAATGATGAATAAAGTTGTTTAAGTTGAAGTGTAAACATTTTAGCATAAAGGATTTCCACCGATATACAACATCAGTGGTGCTTTTGTTTACTGATTATAGTGATGTCAAGTTTTGTCTAGTACAAGAATTTCTAGTACAACACAAGAATTTCCCAGTTTGGGATCAATAAAGTAAATCTTATCTTATCTTATTTATTATCTTATTAGTATTCAGTCAAGATTTTGAGGAATTTGAAAATTTATCGTTAAATTCGTAAACTGTTTGTTTTTTGCCAGTATTGTGAAGGCCTGCTTCAGACTCCTAGACTACAAACTAAATGGAGGACAGTATGGAAAAGTGCTTACGTCACCTGACTAAAGATCAATCATAGGACTGCTAATGAACTTTAACTGATTAAGAGTGATAAATGTGCTCTTACTTGCTGCTTTGTCCGCATAGGTTCTGACAAACAGAGCTGCTGCTGAGTGCAGTTTGCAAGGGAGATGGCGGCTCCGCTATAAGGCAAAACACAGTACATGTGAATTGAGAAGACAGTGTGAAAACTGAGAGGTATATCAACAGATCACCTGTGTTATAACACTGAAACAACACTCCAGCAGACATTGAAACACTTTCTGCCACATGAAAAAGAACTCCCATTCCCATTCTGAGCACAGGTGAAAAACTAACTCGTTATCTGAGCTGATAACTGGACCAATATAATCAGAACTAGACCACATGTTAGCAGATGTAAAGGTTTCCTTATCTGCAATTTGATGTTCGATCGCCATTAATTTTCATAAGGCTACTGCTTCATCAGACAGTCCATCCCTGTGCATTTGTGTCCTCATTCCTGGTGACTGCTCGTCAAACTTTAATTTGTGTGTTTTTGTCAGCACACAACACTAAAGAATAAAATTTGCCAATTTTAACAATGGGAGGACATCATTGACGCCTAAAAAAACAAAAAAACACGTCTTGTTGTATGAGTGACAAAAGTCACATGTGATACCTGTTGTGTAGGTGGGCTTTGACAAAAAAGAAAAAAGAAAAAAAAAGTATAAAATGGCGCATAATCGATTACTCTGCAGAATGGGAAATGCAGACAGCGTGCTAAACTAAGCTAATTTCAGTTTCCAACTGCAGTCTTCTTCATGGCAACAGAAGAGAACGTAAACAGAATAAAGGTAGACTTTGACCATAATTATGATTGTTTGAAACTTAAATCCAATCCATACTACAGTTGACAAACAAGTGGCCTCCTTACTGCACAACTGGATGGCCAAGGACAATGTACCACATCATCATATCATGTAAAATTTGATGAATTACACCAACTTATTTTTGCTGAAATTTGTCGTTTTAGTTTCTACTCGTCTCTTACCATAAATTACCAACGAATGATAATATATACCAGCTCTCATCAACTCATTATATAAACACATATAATGACAAATTCATTAATAATCAGATTAATCAATTTTCAAAACAATTGATGATGCCAAAATTCGGCCAATATTAATATTCAGCAGAGACTTAACTCTTCTAGTCCAGTAGGTGGCGGAACTACTGTTTATCAATGGCCAATTGACCACAAGTAGTACTAATTACTGCGTTAAACGCATTAAATATCCTATATTGAACCATGTAATCTGGATAGTTGTTATCCAGTCAGAAAACGGTGTTCAGACAACGCTTCTGTCATAACATTCCGCCTTTTAAGGCTGTGCGCAACCCAGACTTCCGTGATGTTTTGCTACATTACTGGGCTCTTTCAACTACAGATGCCTCGACTTTTATTTAAAATATAACCGCGCATGTTTGTTTTATTTCTGCCGAATATAACCCTGAAAAATAACGATTCATCACCAATATTCCCTGTTCCCCAAAGTGACCCTGTGTTGGAGGGCGAGCACACAAACGATCAAGTCGCGCATTTTGTGGCGCAGTTTGTCGTAATGTTACAGCTGTGCTGTTAGCGGCCACGCTAGCCAGGAAACAGCTAAAATAATAAGACCACAGATATGTCGCCACAGTGAGTTAAATTCTCCCGGCCAAGCCGTGCTTGTTCCAGGGCTGTTGAAAGCCGAGCTTACCGTGGTTAGAGTGCGGTATAAATGCGTACAGCCCTGCATGTTGTCAGTGTCCCCTCTCTGATCCGTCACCTACAACAGGCCTACCAGCCAAGGACTCGAACCACTGCGCAGGCGCAAAACAAGGCGAAGTTTTTAAATAACTTTATTGAACAAGTAGGCGAGCGACAAACCCGAACACAAACAAGACCATGTGACTTAGAGTGACCTAACGTGACTTTGCCGACAGGACACACTGAATTGTCTACAGAAGAGCTTAAGAAAAAAAATCAATTTGTCTTTAGCAGAAAACCAAAGTTAGCGCTGTGCTACACTCGGATACTCCCAAGGGAAAGAGCGCAGATCCCCGCGGAATGACGGAGAGGGAAGAGGGAGGCATCCATAACGTCTGTTACTATGAGGACTGTCAGATCTCTCCCTAATAGATACATAGATAGACAGACAGACATATAGTATAAACAATAAATATATTAATCCCCAAGGAAATTCAAGTCGTCCAGTAGCTGATAACAGCAAGAAGAAAACACCAACAATAGTAACAATAATAGAAATAATGATAAAAAGAAGTAAAGATATATATTATGATATAACTTAATATAACACTATATAACATAAAATATAACAGTATAATATACACTGCCTGGCCAAAAAAAAGTCGCCACCTGGATTTAACTTAGCAAATAGGTACAAGCCTCCTATTGGATAATCTGCATGGGCGATTATCTTTCAACAGTAAAACTCAGGAGTATGTTTCATAGTGAAAGTAAGAGCATTTCCACAAGCACAATGCGGAGGGAACTCAAGGGATTGTGATTGAACAGCTGGGTAGCCGTAAGAAAACCACTAATCAGTAAGGCGAACCGGAAAAAAAGGCTTCAGTTTGCTAGGGAGCATAAAGATTGGACTCTGGAGGAATGGAAGAAGGTCATGTGGTCTGATGAGTCCAGATTTACCCTGTTCCAGAGTGATGGGCGCATCAGGGTAAGAAGAGAGGCAGGTGAAGTGATGCACCCATCATGCCTAGTGCCTACTGTACAAGTCTGTGGGGGCAGTGCTATGATCTGGGGTTGCTGCAGTTGGTCAGGTCTAGGTTCAGCAACATTATGTGCCCAAAGAATGAGGTCAGCTGACGACCTGATATACTGAATGACCAGGTTATTCCATCAATGGATTTTTTCTTCCCTAATGGCACGGGCACATTCCAAGATGACAATGCCAGGATTGATCGGGCTCAAATTGTGAAAGAGTGGTTCAAGGAGCGGAGCAAATATTAGAGTGTGTGACCTTTTTTTTGGTGGCGACTTTTTTTTGGCCAGACAGTGTAGTATAGTATATATAGTATGTAGGACAATAAGGTTTGAAAAATAAAACAAACAAAATACAAGTATTAACAAGCATCCTCGACTGAATGTTTTATAGCTGAAACTGTGAGAAATTTCATCCACTGATGGGATCATTGTTCATAATAAACTCTTTGACTGGAAAAAAAACCTCTAACAAAGTGACAATGATTCCAAATTTACTACAACTGAAGTAAAAAGACAGTGGAGTAAATTGAGGCCGTCATTGGAATCCCACAGTGAGATGCTGGCGTTAACTTTTCCTGCGTCAGCGTCCAGACCGTAGCCGGGAGCACAGGGGAGACTTCCGTGCTGCTCCAGGGCTGAAGTTTGTTGCTAACTTCGGGGCTAACCCCCTTTCACCGTAAACTGGACAGACGGCGAGCAGACGCAGGACTCCGGACTACTAGTTGAAGAGTTGTAGTCTTTATTACACGACAACAAAGCCCCAC
>OMNV01006657.1:2044-13374 GCA_900303265.1 Brotula barbata
CTATGAAGCCCACGTCATTTGATGGACACCACCTCGACAGCCACCGGTGGAATGATGACATGCGACTATACATGTCATCGCTGGTCAGATTTGGCAGGGGTCCAGAGAAAACTACGGAGTCCGACATCGTTTTTGCATTTCAAGTCTGTTTTGTTTTAATTTTGATGATTACAGCTCAGTATCCAGTATCTCAAAATATTAGAATAGTTCATAAAATCAATAAAAAAAAAGCTGGATAATACAGAAATGTTGAATGTCTGAAGAGTATGTTCATTTATGCACTCGATACTCGGTCGGGCCCCTTTGCACGAATTACTTCAATGCAGCAGGCGTGGAGGCGATCAGCCTGAGGCACTGCTGAGGTGTTATGGAAGCCGAGGTTGCTTTCATAGGGGCCTTCAGCTCGTCTGTATTGTTGGGTCTGGTGTCCCTCATCTTCCTCTGGACAATAACCCCTAGATTCCCTACGGGGTTCAGGTCAGGCGGGTTGGCTGGCCAATCAGGCACAGTAATAACCAGTTCTAATATTCTTACATTTTGAGATTTTTTTTCTATTTTTTTGAGACGTAGGCCATAATTATGAAAATTACAATTGAAAAATGCTCGAAACATTTTACATGTAATGTAAATGCACATGTAATGAGTCTTGAACATATGCAATTTTCACTCTGAAAAAACCCCAAAAAATATACTGTAGCACGTTAGAGAAATTATAGAAGAACTCCACCAATTTATTAAGTGCAGCAGGTTAGTCCTCTAACAGTAACAGTCGTCCTTCACTCTGAATAGTCGTAGGGTCAGTATTGGTGCCAATAATGTCACTCAAGGTACAATGCCCAAAGGCATGATGGGGAAACCCCGCCCACATAACCCCAAACACGTTGCAATACTTTTTGACGATATTCTAATTTTTTGAGATGCGCCTGTAATGTAGTGAAAATGTAAGCGCGGCATTAGTAAGGGTCTTGCTTTGGTGTTTCTGTTATATGTCAGATATATTATTTATTTGTTATGTTTAGTCTTTGTTGTTGCGTATGTGCCATGTGTTATAGACCAAGAGGCCGTGGACGACGCCTTAATGCAGGTCTGCTCCTCGCAGCTCAGACTGCTTCAACTCTACACGGACATCCAACAGCTGCACAGGGCTGTAGACACGACCAGCTGTTCTGAAGTTGTGAGTAGTTTGAGTATTTAAATACATATTTGTTAAGTATCTTGACCTACAAAGGATTTAGAAGTATGTACAGATGAGTAAATATTGTGTAGCTTAGCCTTTGTCCGTGTCAAACTGAACTTGTTGGTTGCTGATCATCATATCCTTCTTTCTCATGTGGCCTTCACTCAGCTTGAGTCTCTAGTGGGCGTGGAGGATGAATTATCCCGTCTGAGCTCCACCTTGGAACGCTACGCCCAGCTCACCTCTAGACACGGCGTTTGCTTTGCTCAAGACTCACCCGACGCCCCTTTGCCCGCCCAGGCCTTTCTCTCTCAGATAGAGTGCACGGAGGATGGGGAGGTGAAGGTGATCTGCACGTCTGAGGTGGAGTGGAACCAGCTGGGTAATGAAAACATGATTATTTGCTCCATACATATGCGCCTATGCATACTGAAAACATGGACATTTGGCTAACGGACGGAGCTATTTGGATTCACCATTGATGCTGGTGCTCTTTGACCTGGTTTCTCATTGCTCTGTGTGCCTCTAAAAGCCTTCCCAGTGGGCTCACCAGGTAGAGCAGTGGCACAGGTTTGATTCCCACCTGTGCACTTTGTTTGCTGCATATCTCTCTGACTTGTCCTTCCTGTCTGTCTCTCTACTTTACCTATTAAATATAGGAGTAATGCCAAAAAAGCCCTTCTTTTTACCTTTGTCAGATTAACGTTAACTATAACAAAATCAGCAGTTACGTAGTGCTTTTATTTATTGTTGTTGAGGGCATTTATTTACCTTTGTTGGAAAAGATATTAGAGAAAGATGTGAAACTCAGGGGGAGAGAGGGAATTTGCTTTAGATTCTTTTTAGATGTCTTCATTGATGATAAATTGCTAATATTTGACCGTTTGAAGGAATGTCTCGTACTACAGAGCAAAACTAGTTATTACCATTTTTGATGAAATATGACCTAGAAACATATTATAAAACATAGCTTAAAACTAGTAGGTGTAGCTACATTCTGAGTGTTTATGCTGAATTTGGATTGATGTTAATTTGCTACGGTGATGCCGGGGGTTTCTCTCTCTCTGATGGACTCGGCTAACGGTTTGGTCTTGTGTGTTCTGTGCAGGCACCTTCCTGTTCTGGGGCTGCCTGTCAGGAGGAAGCTCCCTGCAGGAAGTCTGTGACACGTTACAGGGGGCTGGCATCAGCCCACAACAGCTGCAGGTTAGATGGAGGAGGTGGGATGGTGGGTAGATTAGGACGGGGACAAGGTCGTCATCAGTCACTCACAAAAATGGTCTGACAGATGAAAGAAATATGAATTTGTAGAAAACTTACATCATGAGTGTTTCAGACATTTGTTTAGGGCTGTTTAAGTTGTTCATTGAAAAATGGGTAATGGAAGCACTCAAATATTTATCAAAAAGAGAGGCAAACATTTTTTTTAATGCTTCCTTGAATTCGATTTTGTGGCAAAGCAATGAATAAGTGATTTGGAAAACTAACGGAAGCAGACTTGACTTCCTCTGTGAATGATCGAGTTGTACCGCTCATCACAGGTTGAGCGAGGAGCGGCAAAATGTTCCATCTGCAGGGTCTTTGTGAAAATGGTCCGCACAGTTACCTCCTAAACATGCCAATTATACTGTGACTTGGTGAACAGCTATTTTTCTTATGACACAGCAAATGAAACATTTGGTCGTTAGCTCTGGATCGCCAGAAACGTAGACAGATTTGAAGATACAGTATAATAATGAATTCATGAGGAAACCGCTCCATGTTTACCTCTAATCACAAGATCACAGAATGAGAAAAACAAACCTTATTTGCAAACATCTCGTTTTAACTCCTACTATGCCATTTTTGCATTTGTTGTTTAATAAAAAAAGCCTATATTTTGCACAGCACAATGTAAAGACATTTTCCCTGTTATTTCTTGGCTACTTGACTACAAAAGAAACCAAATGCAAAACAGCAGCTACGCTCCATGAAATAATGTTTGAAGGTCCCATTCTGATTGTCGAGTGTTTTTCTATCTTCTTTCTGTCAGTCTCTGTTGCTGAGCGTGTGGCTGCACAGGGAGAAGGACGTGCTAAAGAAGCCACAGGAAACTGTTAGAAACCTGCACATGCTGCTCATCGCCCTCAGCAATATGAACGGTTTGTGCGTGAAAAGGGTTGTTTAAATCTTGGTGTGTTTTTCATCTGAATCAATGCGTTCCTGATTTCAGGCGCTGTTGAGGAGTCTTGGGACCCCCAGTCTGTCTCCCCCTGGTGGCAGCAAGTGCGTAGTGCATGCACACAGTCCCACAATTCTGCTGCCGCCCTTCTGGCTGCTTTGGTGGCCCACAGAGCTGCCAAAGCTAGCACCGTCAGCCGGGCTGACAGCAAGGTAGAGTTGTCTCTCACACAGGCGATTAGTGATATAATTCATCATATAAAGGGGAGAACACGGGGATAATATTATTATATCGTTAAGAATAACGGTGCACACTGTGGTTTGGTCTGAAATTAATTTGTTGGAATAAGATTGGGTTTGGATTCCAAGTATTATGGTATGTGTTGTGTGGAGTTGCACTGGGACAGTTTTAGGTTTGAGCTGTAACATAAACTTGGAATATTGTGCAGCACTCCATGGAAAGATGAACCTGTGTGTGTGTTTGTGTGTACACTTGTGTGTGTGTGTGTGCACTTGTGTGTACACTTATGTGTGTGTGTGTGTGTGTGTGTGTGTGTGTGTGTGTAGCTGCAGTCAGAGTGGGAGACGGTGTCTCTGGAGCTGGAGCAGTGGGTGGTTTGTGTCCACCAGCTCGAGGACGTACTGGCACTGCAGACTCTGCTGTTGGTGCCTCCGCCACAGGGAACAGCAGGGGGTGCTGTACCAAAGTGCTCAGTCAAAACCTTGTTGGAAGGAGGTAAAGGTGGGCCGAACATTACACTCTCCTTTCTTTTACGCATTTCTTTCTTTTTACTGGTCGTCCCGTCTTCCTCTCGCCTGTCTCTTCCTACGTTTAATCTAAGGATTGATCTAAAATATATGATTTGAACTTGATTTAACAGACAAATGTTGAGAATGAAAACAAAAGAGAAACATATTTTTAACTCATTTAACTGTGATTAAACAGATAAACACAGAGGCAGACCACTCAAACCGTATTTCATTCACACTAATTCACCTGCATACTCTACAGGTGGGAGGAAACTGGAGGAAACCCAGGGACATAATCATCCTGTTTTTATTTTTTGTTTCATTTTAGATCCATAAAAATGTGATAATAAATACATAATTGATTAAAATCGAAGCCATGACTTGTTTTTTCCTCTTTTTAAAAAATCTTTTTTCCCCCGTTTCTGCCGGTCAAGGTGGGGTAGCTGACAGCGTTTCCAAATGGGTGTTCAGGCAGAACTTGGCCCCCGAGCAGCTGAAGGTGATCCTCCAGAGGAAAGAGGACCGAGAAGAAGATGAAGCCAAACCAGAGCAAGAGGGAGGAGGAGCAGAGAAGGAGAGGAGCCAGGAGGACGTGGTCAGGATAGCAGGTCGGCGCTGAGAAAGACGAGGCTCGTGCCTGCGAGCGGAAAGCACCTTGACGGGTGACAGGTCCGTTTCGGGGCGTGCTCAGCTCAAACGCTCCTCTTTCTTTGTTGCAGAGCCTTTGGTGTCGGTGTGCCAGAGGTTCCCACACTCGCTGTCACCTGACCTGCTCTTCGCCCACTGCTGTTGGGAATATGTGGTGCAGTGGAACAAAGACCCCGAGGTGACAAGAGACTTGGTGTTCAGGTTGTTAATGATCCAGTGACGTTTGTTACTGGCCCCGGTCAGCATGAAACCATTTTCACTCTTTGGCTTACATCTTCTTGATCCTAAGTCAGAGGATCTAATTTCTCCTTGGGTTCATCTGTACCCATGCATGTGAGCCACAAACATAATCTGTAACCCTGAGCGTAAAAATAACGGGGGCACAACAGCAGATAAATGGTTCACTGGTTCACAAATACACTGCAAGGAAGGTTTTCTTAAAGTTCTGACCTCTCCTTTCTCTGCTTAGGAGGGTGGACACCTGTGCTGGGCTGTGGATCATCTGAAACTGGTCTCCAGTCCACATATCCAATTAGGTAAGAGGCTCATTGACTTGCTGTGAAATCAGTCATCAAAATGTGTCTGGGCCTCATGTTTGGAGCTGCTCAACTCACTAAATGTGCCGCGTTTAGAAGACGGTGAACGATTGATTCATCAATTCATTGTCTCAACTTTTTTCCCTCCATCCCAACAAAGACAACAAACGTGCGCGTGAACAACAACATGCAGTTTAAAGCTCGTTGTGTCATGTGACTGATTCCTTCCAGGTATATCGACGATGATGTGGAGCACATTCATCGTCAAACGATTCTCAGCCACAGCCTTCCTCATGGAGAAAGTAAGCATGCACACTTTTAATGTCTACATACTGTATATGTGTGTGTGTGTGTGTGTGTGTGTGTGTGTGTTGTAAAATCATGTAATTGTCAATTCATACTTTTCTCCACAGGTGGGGAAAGCACCCAAAGATCGCTTGTGTCGACGGGTAAGGATGGTTGTCTGAACTGATTCTACATATTCCCAGTATTAAGAGTCCCACTGCAAATAGTAAACATGTACATACATATGATCTTTTCCTGAGTTTACAGATAGTTAATAAACAGAGGTAATAGATTGTTTCAGTTACAAAGCACAGCAATAATTGTGCGTGTTTGTTCAGGACACCGGAATGGGCGACAAAGCTGTGACGTCTTTCCTGGGCTGCTGCGTCCAGCTGCTTCAGATACTCATGGAGGTGACTGGACTGTTGGTTAGGAATCACTGTCCTTTGTCTTTTATTCATTACTGTGTAAGTGAAGAGATCCAGACGGACGCATGGACCAAAGCCTGGCACCGACGAGGCACGGAGCATGCAGCTGTCTGTTTCACACACACGCACACATATTCACTCAGCATCTGTGGGGCTTCTTGACTCCCCACGGATTTGTGACCGTGTGCTAGTCAGCATGTTGGCTCGACGCCCTGCATAGCAACTTAGATGTGTTAGGTATCCGTTTGTCCTTTAAAAATCATTTAGCCGTACCACTGAGCAAGAAAAAATGAGCACAGAACAAAATGGCTGTTGTGTTCAAAGAGTTAGTAACAGAGCCTGAACTTGATTACAAGAAACCTTGCAGAAAAGGCGTGGCTCCTGGGTGGAGTTGTTGTGGTCATTGTCATTGTTAACCAGCACGTGATCAGGTCCAATCCACACGCAACTGAAGGTCTGCCAGCCCATCACAGCTCACAAAGAACTGTAAACAGAACTCACTTAATGAAAACAGATTCTTTTTCATTTATTACATTTATTTACTGATCAATGTAACACATTTGACCACCAAATATTTGAGTAGTGCAATTACTTAATTACTGCTACTATTCTATCACATACATAAGCGACCTACTAAATACTGCCATTAGTGTGTTGCTACCGCTACTATTACCGCTGTCAGTCAGTGCAACACATTAATGAGAATTCTTTAATACTTAATCCTTCCTCTGAAACCACAACAGCACCACAGATTAAGGATGAGACTTCTAACAATAGCTTTGATTTGTTTGGGAACGTTGGACATCACCTCACTGTGACAGTTACATTTGTCACATAGATTTGTCATGGAATTATAGGAGTGTGTGATCACTAACCTGCTGTTGATACCTCCTACTACCACTAGATGTCAGTCAGGGGAGGAAAAATGAAGGATTATCAGTCGAACATTAATGCTGCGTCTTTTGAATTTGTGGCATGGCAACACATTTGCTGCTTGTGATTCGTGATTTCAGTCACGTTTTGTCACGTGTATCTCCGTACAAACCCGTCTCCTCCTCAGGCCGACTCTGCAGTGGAGGAGGTTCCAGCTCCAGCCTTGTCTGTGGAGGAGGCGTGGTGTGGGGCAGAGGGGCCAGCCTCCATAGCAGAGCTGGCCCTGGAGCAGAGAGGGGTCCACTACCCCCTGGTCCAGCACCACTGCCTGTTAGCCTCCCTGCTCCATGCCGCAATGACCTTCAGTCTGAAGGTCAAACCACTCAGCCTGTTTGACAGTAAGGTGAATATATGCACACACACACAGACTGGCACACACTGGACATAAGCTGTCTTGTAAGCTTTGCCCAAAAAAAACAAAAGATGTGACTGTTTGTGGCCTGACTTGGTGTGTGTGTGTGTGTGTGTGTGTGTGTGTGTGTGTTTATGTTCTTCCAGGGTAAGAATGCTTTCTTCAGAGATCTGACGACCATCCAGCTGATGCCAAGCGGAGACATGGACCCCGGACTGATCGCACTGAGACAAGAGGTGAGATGAAGACCTTAAAGTTCAGGCCCCCCGGACATTGACAATTTTTTAGCAGTGATGCATAAAGAATCTGAAGATTCTACTTAAGTAAAAGGACAAACGTCTCCTTTAAAAATGTATTAGTTCATAGTAAAATGGACCCATCAGAGAGCAAACTGAAGTTAAACTAACGTCAGCAGCTAAGTTTTAAATAATAACTGTACTGTACTTAGGTACTTAAAGTCAAAGTATTTCAGTTCCTCTCAGTGTTGTGCTGGTGTTCAGATGAACCACATTGTAATCCTGTCCTGTCCTCCACTTGTCTTTAAAGATGAATATAAAGCAGATATTCAGTTTTCAAATGTTGATTTTGTGCAGGATTCATTCAGTTAGTTGGACTGTCAACAGTCCTCCGTGTGAGAGTTCTGTTTCAACTTCATTTATTTACAGTCAGTCTACAAACAGGAAGAAGTCCAACCAAGGAGTAATCTTTCAGCTCCACGTCCACAGAAAAGAATCCATATCTGTATTACCATTGTAGAAATGAAATGTTTGAATTATGGACCACTGGGGGTGTGGCCTAACGATCTGAACGGACCCAGTCTACCTTTCTCTCTGTCTGTCCAAAGTTCCTTCTCCGAGTCCTGACCGGTTGGGTTCTGGCCATTGATGATCCTTCGTACTCAGACTCTGGCCCCGGGTCCCCACCTCTGGCCTCCGCTGGCCCCCGGGCCAACTGGTGGCCCTCGCTGTGTCTGGAGCTTGGCTCCTTGCTGCAGGTCAACCCAGATGTTCTGCGGCGCCACCTGGTGTGTGAGCTCTACAACCAGGGCCTGGACCTCAGAGCTGAGGAGGTAGGATAGAGCCCGAGAGGTCGTCTTGGTGTGGCACCCTTAAATAAAATGCAGCTCTGACCTTAGTTAGAGCGCCTGATTTCAAACAGATTGTAAGACAAACACAACGTATATCAGAGGTCCTTGTTGTTCCCATCCCATCCTCCCCACCCCCCATTTTTGATAATATAAATGTATCTAAGTGATGGTGTGTGCGTGTGTGTGTTTTGATCGTCCGTCCGTCCGTCCGTCCGTCCCTTCTCCCAGGTGATGTTAGAGGTGGAGGATAAAGACGTTCTAGGCTCTCAGCTGCTGGTGCTGACTGGTCAGAGACTAAGCTACTCGCTGTTGCACAGTCAGAGTCAGACGCAGGCCGCCATGGAGCTGCTGGCCCGCCTGCCCCCCACCCTCTGCACATGGCTCAAGGCTATGGTGAGACGCACAACACTAAACACTAAACATGTGAATGTCCATTTTTATTTCCTGGGAAAGCCTTGAAATTTAGAAACATTTTCCAGCCCTGGAAAAGTTGTAGTAATGAGAATGAAATAAAATAAAAATGATTATCTACTTTCAGCTAATTGGCAAATGAAAAATATGTTTTGTTCTGGATCCTTGCTGTCATGTGATCCACTGAATCCACTCTCACTCTTTTATTGAGTGTTATAAGTGTAGTCCTTACTCTCACCACAGGGGGGAGCTGATGGGTCAAATTATGTGTAAGATTATGAACAGTTACTGAAGATGTAGGTGTAGCCTTTAAAAACCGATTAAATGCCTCGATTGAAGCGCCGCTGAGCACTGACTGTCGTGTATTCTGTGTACTGCAGGACCCCAGCGAGCTGCGGTGCCCCGCGGTGCCCCTTAGCCAGAGCAGCAGGCTGGTAAGCCGCCTGATCGAGCTCCTGCCGGAGAACCACGCTCAGTACAGCCTGGGCCTGCACCTCATGGAAGCTGTAGAGGCCCTGACTACAGAAGACTGAGCCATGAAAGGATGAAGAGGAGGAAGCCCAGTAAGTAGGGACACGGGAAGAGGGGACAGAGACTAGTGGAGACACGTTACCCTCTTTTTGCTTTTCTGTGGACTGTCTCTTGCCAGTTGGACCCTCTCTATGCTGAGGGGACGGGGCTTAGATGGGAGAGTCAAAGCTACGTTTACGTGCACATCAACAGTCCGATGTTTGACTAGGCTGATGACTAATTTTGATCTGAATCACGTTTTTCCAAATTCATCATCCGTTCTCTGATGATGTTGGACATACTGCGGTAGCTAGCAGGTGTTATTTTTTTTACCACTGTGACGTGATCCCCATTTCAGGGACAAATGTGGCCGTATCATTGTAAGGTCAAAGTACTTAACCCCCCCAAAAAACGTATAATGTATATTTGATGAGCTCACGGAGGATTCTTCCTCCTTCATCTGTATCGGCCAGACGTTGGCTTTGTTACTGGCCCGGAGAAAAACCCCCAAAAAATCTGTGGTGGCGTTAAAACACCTCATACACAAGTGAACTAAAGGGAAAGACGTGACGTGTTTAGAGAGAGGAGGACCGCTTCCTCACAATACAAATATCAGGAAATAGACGGCGTATCATACGTGTAAACGAGTGCATGTAAACGTAGCTTCTTCCCCCGCTGCAAACGAAACCAAAAAGAAACATGGACCTTATTCTGTGCCTGTCCGCTCCCTGCTGGTCTCATCGGATAGACATCAAAAGTGGTTTGAGGATTCTCCATGTTGGCTCTCTTTCATTTATTTAAAATAAACACATTTCTTCCATACAACATAAATGTCAAAGTTCATAGAGAACAGATGAATTATGATACAAACATCGGCTCGCCCGTTAAACTTCCATCGTCGGTTAATATCAAAGTGACGCCGCGTCCACTTTTTTGTACGTCGTACGTCACTCAGACAACCCGACTCCAGCTGTCAGAGTATTGGACGCAACGAAAAACACGATGTAAACAAAACTAGGAAAAGAAAAAGGGTCGGACCGCGACACGAGTTAGCAGACCAAACCTCAGACTGACGTCTTAACGTCTCCGCCCGGGGCGGGAAAGTCTCGACTCCGTCCAGGCGGACTTCAGTCTGAAGCCACGGAGCGGTCGTCATCGTCACGGCGACGGCGCGGCGACGACGGCCTGGCATCGTGGACAAAGGCGGTCCGCCGAGTCGGCCGTGTGGCGGCGGCACCGCGGGCACCGGGCGGCCGAGGTTGGGACCGCTGCGATGCTGTAGACGCTGTCCTCACGGATAACGCCACCTGACACACATCGGTAAAAAGAGTTAGGAATAAATCAGATCGTTGATGATGATCAGAATGAGCCAAAACATCTGGACAGGATGTGCATGTTTGGATCCAGTTGTCTGTACTAGAAAACACATGGAAGGTCACCGGAGTCCGTTCAGGTCTGAGTGTTTTTAAGGTCTAATGGTTACTGTGTTTACAAATAATCAAACTTTAATAAGACTATTTAAGAAAATCTTTCTGGTCCAGTAAAACCAAAACACAATGATTCTTGTCTAGTCGATAGAGGGCCCCTCTAAATCTGTGGCTGGACACAGCCGACGGTTTAACGTGGGGGGGCCCTGAGGAACCAAGCAGACCGCAAGTCCACGCTGAGAAAGTTTAAATCAAATTGAATTTATTCAGTGCTGAGATTTAAAAATGTTTGTTTCAAGATGGTTTGGAAAATGAACTGAGAAATCCAGACATCTAATTTAATCTAATCTAATCTAATACAATCTGATCTAATCTAATCTAATACAATCTAATCTAATCTAACACAATCTAATCTAATCTAATCTAATACAATCTAATCTAATCTAATACAATCTAATCTAATACAATCTAATCTAATCTAATACAATCTAATCTATGTTCAACTTGTTGACTTTAGATTTTTTAGACTTTGTGATTTTAAAAATTGGGGTGAAAGAATGTTTCAGTTTGCGGTGATGGAAGAGTTAGTTTGTGTTTTGGTGGTGCGGTGTGACTCCTCACCCTCC
>OMNV01006658.1:11323-33003 GCA_900303265.1 Brotula barbata
GAGAAACCAAGGTCTTTGTGAACAAACAAAAAACAGCTGATAATCAGTGCAATTACTCTGTGTGCATGTGTGTGTGCGTGTATTTGTGTGTGTGCGGCGATGCTACATACCCGCAAAATCTCTTCCACACAGCTGGAGTCATTTGGTAGGCTGACCTGGAGAAAACAAAGGAGAGGAAAAGACGGAGATACTGACTTAAACACGCAGCAGATATTTATAGAACGATTACATCGCAGTGAAACAGCACGAGCACGACGTCAAAGAGTCATGGAGAAGACATATACTGTATATCTACATATGGTAACATATATATATGTATATAGTCCAGTCAAGTAGAGCCCATAGAGTACATTTGTTGCACATACAGTCCAACACTGCTGAACAGGAGAACAGAGTGCATGAGCCACACACAATGAGATCATCTGAAGCTGTGTTGGGTACACTTGATCTGTTTTGACCTTCTCACAGCACCCGTTTGATCCACTATGTTTCAGATCAATCAATAGACTGAAAGATGGCTGCCCTGTAAGCGTCTGAGAACTCCGTAAGACAAGGCTGCTGCATTGGCAGTACACACTGTTATTTACTCTACTTCACTTTATTATTGTGCGATTTGAGCAGTAAGTAAGAGAAGAGAAAGGCATGAAGTGACATTTTGAAAGCTGAGATCCAAAAATGCTATAAAAGGACTGTGGTTTGGCCTGTCTCATGTTAACCACAGACCCATGTCTGCCCCACAATTCATGGGACAGAGAGAGGAAAGAGGCTGAGCGAGCTGACAACAATCAAGTCATCAGACGGATCTCACCAACTCCAAAGTCTGAGTGACGTTAATCTGTGCTAACGTCACATCACATGCGATAAATTCAATGAGGCATGCCCAAAAATAGCTGCACACTCAAATAGAAATAATAAAAAATGAATGTGAAAAACCGTGACATTTGCGTTTTATTGCCAATAGACCATTACATTGTAGAGTGGTGTGTTTTGCGGCAAAATCCAAAAATAAATGAGGACAGTGAGTAACATATAAAAAAAAACACGACAAATAACAAGATACACGCATTCAAATAGCAAACATTCATCTGACAAGTACACGGGTCAGATAGAGCCTCTAGGCGGCGCTGTTATGCTTTATGCTAACTAGCCTGTGCTGATTTTTATTGTAAACAAATTACCGATGCTGACCAGAATATGATAGCAGAATATATTTTACATTCCAATGTTATTCATTGCTTGACAAAAATAAAAGTTCTTGCTGGGCTTAAACTTGGCTAAGATCAATCAAAAACAGAGCCTCATTAAAAGACAGAAAGACGGAGGGACAGCAGGAGAAAGGGAGGGAAGGATCACGGAGGCTCGCCGTCTTTCCAGCTTTTAAAGAGTTTCACAACAAAATACGCCGGGTGTTTTTAAGGATGCTGGATTTTATTTTTTTATTTCCCCTCGCTTCTTATTTTACAGTAAACAAGGCGTCCTTGCATTGTGGGCAGCAAAAAAAATTGGCTTCCACTAATACAAAGTGATGCAAAGAATGGACAGAAAACACCAAAGTGCTGCTGATTATGGGCTGGAATCTGTCAAAGTAAATAAAACGCAAACAAGACTTTCTGGGCTGCAAATAGAATTTTTTATGATCCAATTATCACCACATTTTGATTCTATTTCGATCATATTCACTCGACGGTAATGAGGTAGAAAGCTGTGAGTAAGAAATGCTCTGTGAATGGATTATAATAGAACTTAGCTCTGACACACCACAGCATCAACAACACTTCACTCCCTGTCACACTCCATTACTAAAAACAGCAACAGGAACACTTAAGTAAGCATGATGTCATCTTCAGCCTTAAATCTATGACAAAACAATAAAAGCGATTCCAGCCGTGGTGTGCGTGTCGTAGGCAGACTCCAAAGGGTCTGAGCTCACCCATGAAACATCAGTCTGTCTGTGTCTTTGTGCACATGAGCTCAGCCACATTACATCAACATTACATTAATTAGACAGGAAACCAGAGGAGGAGGAGGAAAACAAAGACGTGATGCTATGTTTTCAGCTACAATCAATCAGCCTCACAGAATGAATCCACTTAAAGCCATATATTCTTTGACGTGTGTCCAAAAATGAGCCACATTCGGACTGTAAAGAACAACAATGGAATTATCATTATCACAATGTCTTTACATAAAACCTAAAGTTAATCCAGATGTTTGATTCAAGCTGAGCGGGTCAGCAGCATCAGAGTGTGTTCTAGTCCGTCACCAAAATGGGTCTGTGCACAACGCATAGCGAGCTAGTGTATTAACATAACTAGCTAAATAATATGCAGCATTTTTGAATGATCTTTTTCGTGTCTTTCACGTCAACACAATTCAAGAATTTTTTGTCTCAAATCTCAGTTTGTACATTTTTTTAAAATTGATTTTATCTGTCACCCTTTAGCTGTAACTGTGACCCATCTGAGAAAAAATATTATTTATTACATTTATTATTATCATTGTCGTTGTTGTTCTTATTATTAATAATTATCACAATAACAATAAGATTTGGCCTAAGCTGTACCTATTGATGGTCCATCATTTAAAAAACAATTAATTAATTAATGTCATTAACATTTTCCTTATTGTTTTTTTGTCAATTTCCTTAAACATCCATTTGCCTTAATTGTTTACCAGATATACAAACATTGGTTAAATCTCGCATATCAACAAAGTTTGACTGAAATCTAGCTTTGATTCATCGTTTTTCTTTTCGATATCCCACTGACAAACAAACAGATATATTCTAGTGAAAAAAAATAGCCTCTTAGGTGGAGGTAATAACGCTGTAAACAAACCAAACCATCACGCCAGCCTCATCCCATCTGTACACTGCGTTTGCAGTCAGTGCTCTTCCAGCCTCTCAGAAAAGCAAAAGGAAAAGAAGTTTTCTGACATGTTTATTCTTTCTGGATGAGGTCTCCCTCAGAATGAATAAAGCATTGAGCTATCTAGATGAAACCAAATGGAAGACAAATTGACTTAGCTTTCTTAGCATTTAGAATGACTGCTATTTGCCCAAACTACACTGAAATACAGATGATGCCACATCAATAAGCCTGAAAAAAAGACTCATGAAAACATCTTCTTTAGAACAGGAACCAAAACAGATCATGGGTAAAATATCACAGGCATCATCTTCAATGTAACACCGATACATCGATTTTTAAAAACACAACATGGTGGACCTTTAATAAAGAAGCTGTCATCCTAAATGAAGAGAAACGGGCCTTTTGTATAAAGCAGACACCTTCTTTGTATTGAATCTTCCATATCAAGACCTCCCGAAAGAATTTTTAAATAAGAGTTTCATATATTTCAATGTAAATCAGTGCTGACAGACAAAAATAGAAACATGCTATCTCAGTCTCCACCCATCCATCCGTACATCCGTCTCTCCCAGCATCACTGTTTTGACCACGGCTGTCTATCATGGTTTGGTTTGGGCCACTGAAGCGTGGCCCTAACGATACCACTGTTGGGTGTTTGATTCCCGTTTGTAGCTCTTCTGTCTGTAAATGCACTGATGGGACTGCAGGGTGTATCCAGTAGTCTAAACCACACTGCTTACGTGTTATATTATCCATCACTCACTGTAAATGTTCATATTCTATTCCAAGATCAGTGAATAGAAACAAGCATTAATGGGTTTTAATGGACAAAGGACTCTTCTGTGCACTGTCAGTGAGTGTGTGTGTGTGTCTGTCTCCTAATTGATCTTACACTGAGATCACGGTTAATGTCAAGGACTGGGGGATGGAGGGAAAATAAAAGAGAAACCACGAGTGGAGGAGAAAGGACACAATTCAGAGAAAATAGATAGCAAAGAAAAATGAGGGAGGGGGGCAGCTGAGGCAATTACTGAGGCAGAAATCTTTCTCTCTGAAATATCTGCTCAGATAGATGGACGTCTACACACACACACACACACACACACACACACACACACACCGATGCACTCGAAAACAGACAGGTACATTTAGACTCACAGTGACGAGCTTATATAGATAAAGCCACATTCAGAAGTGCGTATAGACACTGATCACCAACTGTGGCGGCCGACCTTGTTTCATAAATGAAGAATTATTTTCACATGTGATTGACCTGAATGATTGTATTTTGTTTGGCTCAGATGTTGGTTTATCTTCTGTCAGTTGACACAAGCACATTATTGAGAATCCTGTTTATCTGGTACCTGTGAATGAATGCTGGGAAAGCAGCAATCCACGTGTTCCTGATGTTCTATTTATAATATTCACAATAACAAGTTTCAATTACTTTACAGGAGGGAGTACAGCAGGTGATGGGATGGATTTGCAAAATACTTCCATCAAATATGAAACACTGAATTGTTTATATGCTCCAGTAAATTGATATACGAGGGCGTAACATTAATTTATCTGAATCAGGTTACTTCTTTTATACGTGATGGTGCGTGCTGTACTTTAATCCAATTACATATTTTAAATAATTAGCTGTGTGTATCTTTCAGACTAACGTCCCATTGTGACTAGCAGCATGTCATTTATACATCCAATTAACCTACACCAAAGGCACAGGTGCAACAGGAGTCGTTTAATAGAATTCACCCCAAATTATTTCCTTTCATATTTATAGTCTATTCAGGTTTGAAATCAACAAGTGTCTGCTTTCTTTTGTTGTAGAATTAAAAAGCATTAAGAGGTAATTATACTAATTTGTTTTACTACCCTTACTAGTGACGAATCGTGCATCACTCTCTCTCTTTCTGTCTCTGTGTGTGAGTGTGGGCTGGAGAGAAACAGCGAGAGCGAGACATTATCAAACGGGAAAAGGTTAAAAAGGAGGAAAGAGACAAAGAGTGTAAGACAGAGACAGAGAGCAAGCAAAGTCCCAGTCATAATCCATTCAGAGCCAGATGAGGATGAACACCCTATGATGCTCTGCAGGATGAGCAGGTATAGAACAGAGATGATGGATGTGAATTCAGTTTACAGTGTGGTGACCTACAGTGTGAAGTGTTCCCATCCCTTTGTATTTTCTATTAGATTCCATCCTTCAGGATTTCAACAAGGACAACCGTTCCTTTGTTGGATTCTTCACCCAAGGCAACTGAAACTCACATTTTGTCCAAAGAGCCTCATGGAGAAAATTGTTGCTTTACCATCGTGAAATATGTCAAAGTCAAATGAACAACATCAGTCATCCCGTTGGTCTGACAGAAGTTTCTGAGCCTTGTAAGGTTCAGACTCAAATCCGAAAGGGTTTGGAAAACCTTCATTTTTTTGGTCCACAAGCTTCTCGTGTATTCAGTTTCATCTGCTCCTTTTTTATCATCCATATTTCAGCTGTTTACAGAGCTGCACTGACCACCATCACTGGGATTACCAGCATGCTGGAAACATCACACACTCTGCCCTCAGAGAGAGATATGCGTGTGTGCATGTGTATGTGTGTGTGTGTGTGTGTGTGTGTGCATGTTTGTGTACGAGTCGCCCTGCATAATAATCCAAACACTGTCGAGTAGCTCTACTACATCAGGTCCTCCATTTGTACCAACTTTCATTGACTTTACCTTTCAAATAGAAAGTAATAATGCACAAGTCACCTTACAAAGAAATGAAAACAGACGGGTCTTTTCTATTTGAGCATGAAATTAATACACTCCCCTCAGAGATGACTCACATACCCACTGCAGCTAAAAAACAACTCCAGTGTTATTGCCGTATATTTTGGCCTAAACTTATGTCTGCTAGGAAATTGTTTTTCTAATACAACAGCCAGGTTTGTTTTTATATTCTTCATTCCCGCTAAGATCAGTCAAACACATGCATAAAATAATGAAAATTAAATATAAATACGTTTAAAAACAAGTAAACACAGACTCCTCTCTTCTTCAACACCATCATGATATAATGTAGCGTGTTTGAACCTGTCTGTATACATATTGTTTGTTAATGCACATTCTTTATTTTTCATCTTTTTTTCTTATACGGTTTTTATCTTGGATCAATAAAATGTATCTTAGCTCATCTTGTCTTGTCTTGTCTTAATGTATAGATTGATGGATAAGCACAGCAACATCTCCATTTTTGTCTAAAATATAAATTTTTATACACATTTTTAATAATTTTGGCATCTATTCTTCTGTTTTTATATATTTATTAGTGGCAAATGATAAAATCTGACCAAAACATTAGTAACAGCACCCATTTTTCCTTATTCCATATTGTAAAGCTCCATATACAGTAAACCATCTGAGAGACACGCCGTGGCTTAGAAATGTTGCAGAATAAGTTAATATTGTTGCAGCCTTTAACAGATCTGAGCTCTCTTATTGTTCCACTTCTTATCTGCAAAGGCCACCATAGCCCGAGAGTTGCTGCTCTACCATTACAGCCTGGAGGGGTTACATTACTCCACTCCACAAACACCCACACATACTGTAAACACACACCAACACACAAGCCACACACACTTTTGCTCTCTGTCTCTGTCATCTCTTCTCGTTTGTTTCTTTCTGGCTCAGTTTTACTCCTCCCACTTGCTGTGGTCCCTCTCTCTTTTCTCTTTCTCTGTCTCTCCCTCTTTCCTTCTCTGTGTTTGTCCATGCTACCAATCTGTGGAGAAGCAGATAAGGAGCTGATTTACCATCCAATTAAATGTCGTCATTGAAACATTGCTTCAAATGAGCCTGTCGTTTTCACCCAGTGCTAATTGGCCTTCCAATAGTATGTGCATGTATTGGTGTGTGTGCCCGTGTGTGTGTGTTTTGTGTAAAACCAGATTACACACTTTGCCACTATTTTGTCCTTACTTTCATTCTTTCTTTGTCCCCTACATCCTCTCTCTCTACCACACATAGGTGCACAACCATAGAAAAAAGGTTTTATAGAATTTTAATAAATCCATGGGAAAGAGCTCTCAAACTCATTTATCAAACATTTAACACTGACTTAGCCATTAAAGGCAGGAGAGAGCAAGAGAGGAGGAGGATAGATTGAAGAAGAGGAGCTATCATCAAGGCCAGTGGACCATATAATTGCACTTGGAGCGGGTTAGCTGAAAACTTTAGCCTTGTTTTCTGATGGATCACATCCAGCTGGCCAAGCCAAACACTTCAATCTGTATCATTACGACCCACACTCATCCTTTTAAAGGAGCTGTGCCACAAAAAATAAGCAAAGATGAGTGAGTTGATAAGTGATATCCACATGCAAATGTATTTTGTGTTTTGTCCTTTTGTCAATCAAGGCCAATCTTACATACTACACATAGATACATGGTTTCATGGACCAGAGAGACAATGATGGCATCATTTTAATGCACATCATCCCCACAGCTGCAGCAATCCCGAGGTCTGACCTTAGATCGACTGAATGTCTTTTCATCTAGTGCACCATCAAGTGTGCCCTGATGACGCTTCCCAGACTCTCTCATCCCATTGCAGCATCTTTTCTATCTGCTCACATCTGAAACACACTTGAGTTCAGGAGAGCAGCCACTTCAAGAACCATTTCCCCTGCTGTTATCTGAATATCTCAGCCTTACTGTTGCAATAAACTTCCAAATTCATTTCCAAGTCGAAGCGAGCATTCTGCATGCACTTTTGTGATCCCACAGACAACCATTTTTTACTTGGTTTTATCCAACCACCCATTGCTGTGTCCTCGGGTGGGGGTTACACATGGGGCAGAGTAATATGTTGAACACCATCTAAAAGTGTTTATGGGCCCACACATCATTGATTCCTGACCTCAACCTCTCCTAACATGTTTGGGGGGGAAAAACAGGAAAAAGTCAAGGCGAAAGACAAATAAAGATGTAACAATGCAGGACGATATAATTAAGCCCAAACAGATACAGTATGGTTTTTACTGCAATAAAAACAATCGCAAGGAACAGTAAACAATAAAATATAGATGATTCCAGGTTCCCTGTAAGAGAGACCATAGCTGAGAAACTATCCTACCCCAGAGAAAGTCCCTCCACGTGTCTGTAAAGCCCTCAGCGTTGTAGCAAGCAGCCTTTACCCAGAAACAGCACCAAAAAGCAGCATAGAAGACAAATAATGGCTGTTCTAACATTACACATAAGGGTCGGATTGGGGCAGGTTTATTCAGAGTGACTTATGATTCGCAGGCATGTCAGTTTTTTGTTTGTTTTTCTACCACTTTCACCAAGCTAATGAGCAACCCTCGATAACCAGTAAGTTAGACTGCATTTTTCAGTCACAAATATTTCATAAAGTTAACTTTCCGCTGACTCCCTGAGTCTGACCACCTTAATTTTGTCACTGTTCATTTGGTAGAAAAATCATGCAAACTGCAAACTTGAACTTCAAAGCAGCTCTGCCACTGTGAAATATTTATTCAGCTAAAAATTGCACTCAGCTTTGAACTCACTGACAACCATTTATATTTGCAGAGCCGAACTTGGACAGTACAAATACAGAAAGTGGCCCTGTGCACACTTCTTGGGTCTCAGTGTATCCATTCAACTAGAAAGGCTCTTTCCTTTATATCACGCCGTAAAATGTCTATGCAGCCTGTATATAGTGATACGATAATAACTCCATATTAAATGCCAGTATAATAAACATTAGAAATGCCTGAACCACTTACGCAGCAGCAGCCAAGGAGCAGTTCTGTGGAGTTACTGCTGTGGATGACATCTATATTATACGACAAGAGGAGGGAGATTCACTACGGTGATTAATCGTCAAAGGAACACCTCCTACACACAGCCTCTCCCTCACACACACACACACACGTGCAAAGAAAGTACTTTTCTTACAACATACGCACAAATGACTATATATAATTGGAAATAAAGTGGGATTTATTTTATTTTTTGTCACGCACCTCTTGTTAATTAGTGGAAAACACACACCTCCTTCCTCCAGCCTAGCTCGCTGAGCACAAAAAAGGAATGATTGACAGGTGTTTGTGTGAGTAAGAAAAGCCAAAATTCAAGCTGCGTATGTTTGATTTGCTCTATTGGCAGGACTTGTGTGCATGTGTGTGTGTTGTGTTTGCTGTGTGTGTGGTCTGACTGTGTGTGGTGCTCAGCGTGACGCCTGTATACCAACTAAACAAGTGCCTCTTGAGAGAGGGGTCAACGGGTGGGAGGCGAAGGGGTCCCCACCAGGACAATAGAGCTTCACGTGTGTGCGCGCAAGTGTGTGTGAGCATACATTTGCATTTATGTCCCTCCACACACATTTCCATGGGGACTCAAAATTATTTTAAACAACTCAGTCCTAATTTGCATAGGTAACAGAATTAAATTGATGAAAAAGTCAAAATAAATAAATAAAGTTAAATCATTGGAGCTCAGGTTAACTTCTTGTTAAGTCCTGCAGGCGTACAATGTGGAGTAAAAGTAACTACTATTGCTATTACAGCTCACTTGTGTGTAAATAAATAAATATTACAATGGTCAGCCTGTTAGACAGCCAATCGATTTGCTGACGACAACAAACTAGTTTAACAGAACAAAGGTTGATAAACAACACTCCTTGAATACATAATAACCCGTATTACCATGTTGTTTACATGATAAAAGGGTTGTGATGTGCAGAACCTGTGGAAAAATACACATAGATTCAATTTTGGCATTAGAAACTGCACAAAGACCAGTAAATCAAAGCTAGGACGCTCGTTCTTTAGACACAGCTAGCCAAGTTACATTTCTGATTAAAGGAAAACCACCCAAAATCAAAACACAAACCACCTGCTGAGGGAACTACTTTTACTTTTGCAATTTCTATTATTTTGATTATAAATAATAAGCGGCTGCAACAACTGTACATCAATACACTCACAAAGCACCACAAACCAGGAGGTTTTTATCTGAAGAATAACTCTGTGATACTGCAGAAAGTTGGTGTGTTTCCCAAATGAATGCAACCACAGCCGCCTTATTATCATGTGTCTAACGAGCCACCAGACCAGCAAGTTGACTCGTTAGTCTGTGGCTAGCAGCTAAGAACCCACAGGCTCTTTTTTTGCAACATTCCATGGCATTATTTTTGGTCCGCGCACTAAGTTTGCTTATCTTCCAGCTGAAGTAGACCTGGTCGGAAATTAGCATGCCTGCTTACTCAAAGGGAATCCAAAGCATGCAATAGCTGTTCCCTAAAAAACGGCAACAAGAAAATGCAGTAACTCTTGTATTTTTAAGATTTATGGAGCGTGCAGGGCAAAATTTGAACATACAAGTAATTATAGCTAGCGCCGTAGTACTATAGCAGCCAAAGGTACAATCTCAAAAATTAGACCCTGCAGTCAGTTTAATATAGTAATTATTCCTACAGCCAAAAAACAGGGATTAGCTAATACAGCTGATCAGCAGAGTTGTCAATACACTCGGGTTTTTGTTCCATATTTAGAATAAATAATCATGCAATAAACCATAAACAAACATTATAGCTCTTTTTAAAGTACTTCTTGGATAAGCGGTAAAGAGAATGGATGAATGGATGGATGTACTCTGTCAAGGAAGGAGAAGACTGTGTTCATCCACAGACCTATCAAAACCTGTATAGGTGATCCACGATGGTTCGTGAGCTTTAACTCAACATAGGGTATCGTAAAATGTTAAAACTGAGTATTGGAAGCAGAAGGACACGATGACGGTGATTTTTATAGAAGTGCTTGTCACTTAAACTAACAATATGTTTGACTGAATCAAAGGACAGTGTGACGTGAAAGGGTTGCTCTTAGTGGGGAACCCGGAGAGCATTAACACTCAGCCAAGCAGCTCTACAGAGCTTTTAGCGTCTTTGGACTCATTGTTTAGATTTTACAGGCTACACTTTTTTCTGTTTACCACTTTCATCAACCTTGTTTCGAACAGTAAAAGCCAGATGGTTCCATTGATAAAAGCTTTGATAAACTGACTGTACAATACCTGCCTGGCACTAAACAGCGGACAGACAGAGTAAATAAAAAGGTTGAGCATCTACAAAATGGAAAGTGAATATTAGCTGTGCATTCATCACAAGGACAGAAACACTACTCTCTCAGGATGCTAATGTTGCTTTGTGTCTGCTGAATGTGTAAGCAGTCATTTACTAACATATAAGCCATAATGGCTCATAGCAATAACAAAATGTCAGGCTGAGTCAGCTTGTTTTCATTGTAGCCTTTACAGGATTGAGGAGAGGGACAGTCTTACTATCTTACAAAATTAGCCTTTGTCACTGGAGTACACTGGGAAGAATTAGTAGTAAAATGTACCTTATAATTACATGCATGATGGGGTGTTATGGGTTATCTAATCATTTTTTTTAATCTTTAACCCTCAAAGGTTGCACGCACTGCTTAAGTATTTGTCCAAATTGGGAGCAATAAAAATTCAAGAGATTAGTGGCTTAGCGGCATTGCTCAGATTGGCCATTTGGGACGGGGGGACAACGGATTTAATAGGGAAGAAGGGGCTATTCTGTAAGCGAGAGCCGAGATGCGGGTCTGGTTCTAGGTGTCGATTTACAGACGGGCACGGGAAAAAGCTATAAAACACAAGAAAATGAAGCCGAAGGTAAAATTTGGGCCGTGCATTAAAAAAGTCTTGTGACTTCACGGGTGAGCTGCGTGTATTTACACTGTGGCCCAAAGCTCTATTGTTGCATTTCACACCATGGTGACACACATACACACACACTACAAGTGAGTCAGACTGACACAAACACACAATACACACTATTGTCGATGAAAGGCTTCAGCTTTTTCCTGAATCGGTTGGAAATAGCATCCAACAGTTAGATCTATTTCTCACTTCAGGAAGATCCATTTCTTGTGTACTTGGATGTATTCTTCCTCTCCTTGCAATAAATGATTCAAAACATTCCTATATTTTTAATCAGACGTTTAGAGACACACATTGTTTAACTTCGCTAGCCTCCACTTAGCGACGTATGGTTAGCTAGAGGATTTAGTTTTTTTAAACAAACAAATATATAATCCCACACAAAGATTTCTACAATCAGATGTTGGGATGGAGAAGTGAAAGTTTTATTGAAAGCATTCTGAAAATACAAATATAATGAACTACAAAGTATTTTGATACAAAATTCCATCTTTTCAGGACTGTAAAATATAAAATTCTTTGTCTCCTCTTTCTCTCTCCTTCTTCCTGTTATTCCATCCTTCCCTTAACTTCCCTTCCACCTCTCCCTCTCTCTTTTCTCTCTATGCAGTTTAAGTCTAAATCTGGGGATTTGGCAGTGTTAAGAGCTGAGGTGTAAAACACCGACTGGTTCTCTGTAAGCTCCTAAGAGGAGAAAATAATCCAACACAAAGTCTTTTCCTTAACAGCAGCTCTCCTCCTCCCTAATCACCCTATTAGCGGCCTCTCCTCTCCACGCCTTAACTCCCCACTATCTTCGGTTGCATCAAAGAGATGCTGTGTGCCTGAGAAACGGCAACATTCTTCATACCATGGAAAGGATGGAGGCCGAACCAAACCACCAGTTTGAAGGTTGTTTGTAGTCTGCGTTCCAGATTATACGCATCAAAATGTGTTTGGTTTATTGTTCTCAAATTTTAACCCATCATCAGATTTGATTGATATTAGTCATCGTTCCAAATCTTCCAGGTTTGAAATCTGTCTTGCTGCCTTTTACGCCAAGATAAATCAGTAAAGTAGTTTTGCTTCCTTACGACATCAAATTAACACAGTATCCCGGTAATTTTCCTGTGATAACACAGACTGCACAGATGACTAACGAGGAGGAGGCATTAGTTGTGATTGGAGGATGTCCTTTGTTCAATCAACCAATCACGGCTCATGTTTATTGATATAACGAACCATTACCATAAAGCTCAGACTTTGTGCCGAATATGGCCGAGTTCACCTCTTACTGCCAGACTCCTCTGCAGAGGAGCAGCAGTTATAATATCAGGGAACAATATACCAAAGTGAAATAATGTGAAACGAATGGCAGAGAAAGAAAGAGAGAGCCATTTAATCGTCTATCTTCCATCTGCCTGTGTAATCTCTGCGATGCATTGTCGCGTTCAGTCTGCCCTAGAACCAAATAATAAACTGTTGCACACAAAAAGGAACAGAAAATGTTTTTTCCTCCCACTTTTCTCCCCGGTCATAGCTCTCCTCCCTCTCTCACCTCCTCTCGCTTGCCCATCTCTCTCATCTCTTTCCCTCCATCCTCTCACTTCCATCCTCTCTCTCTCTTTTATATTCATAGGATTTTAAAATGTCTGTAATGGCCCTGGTAGATCAAAACACTCCTTTTTCTACTCCCTGTGTGTACGTGTGTGTGTGTGTGTGTGTGTGTGTGTGTGTGTGTGTGTGCGTCTGTCTGTGTATGCATCCCTGTGTGGGTGATTTGCATATCGTGGCTATGCTCTGATTGGCAAACTGGCAACGCAGTGCCCAGCGGGGCATTTTTTATTAAAAGGTCCTACCAAATGCACACACACACACACACACACACGTACACACAGTTAGGAACAGCCACTGGCCTGTATCAGAACCTAATGAATAATACTAAAGAGCTAGCAGTAGGGGTTCTGCGTGTATTGTTGTGTAATGCCAAGAGCAATAAAGATTTTTATTACCATATTTTTATGGGCACCAGACATAAGCTGTTCTGGAATAGTCACATATTTTATTAGCCATTCACTCCATTTTTTATTGTCTTAGATGATGATGCCTTGTAATTTATAATATTTTACTAGTCAAGACATATAAGTATTAACTAGGATATTTTATGACCTCAACACCCTGGCAAATTAATATTATTGCATTACAACAGTGCAGCATGTCAATATCAATCAGCTATCTGCAATGTGTTCACAATAACATTAAGATAGTATTTACAAGTATATATACAGTATATATATATATAAAATCCCTAATTACACTCATTAAAATCTAGAAACTTTGGATCGAATTCTAAATGATTTGTCATTTATCATCTTCTAAAGTAGGCAGATAAAATCCTAAACATCAGAAAACAAAACATAAGATAGCATCCTGGATAATTTTGAACCAAAAAATGTCAGGAAAAATTCAGCTGTGATCAACAGAAATGTCAAAAACCGGTGTGTGACGACTGTGAGAGGTAGGAAACACTCATATGTATTGAAGTCATCATTCACTTCACATTTCCGGCTTTTCTGGTGCCATTAAATACATTCCACAGCTGCAGTCCAATCAGTCACTGACAGCTCAAACAACTCTATGCATTGAGCCATAATTCTTCTATTAAAATGTCACAGAGCCCTCTAACTATGACTGAAAGTCCTTGTGAACTCATAACATCAGGTACGTGCTACCACTTGCACTCTAAGCCCCCACATCACTTAGTTGCTGCGGTGAAGGAGCAGGGATTGACTGCTGGGACCTCTGGTCAATGATCAGTGCCAGGCACTTCACGTTGAGCACTCAGCCTCACCCTGACTTGAACCACAGGCCTTAGATTCACCAGTATTGTGTGGCATGAAAAAAATCTGAATAATAGCAATTTTATCTGGTGGGTGAGCCTCTTGAAAAGCATCCATTGAACTTGGGAGCGACATGACAGCACTCGGAGGGGCAATAATGCTCCTTATCTGTCTGGTACACCGAAAGTAGAGATCAGTGCTGATCATTGCAGCTAATCCAGGGCTATAACGTTAATCCCGGGGGTAAACAGTTAGTCTGAAATCATAGAAACAGCATCTCTAAATAACCAACTGTGCTCTGAGGCGATCACAAAACCACCTTGCGCCGAGAGTGTGTGAAACGTGTGTGTGTGTGTGTGCCTCAGCAAAAAGCAATCATTGAAAATGGAACGTTGAAAGAGGCCGACTCACTAAGTAATGCACTTTCGACTTTGTCAGCAGCGTTATAGCTGATGCCGACATGCTATTCTCTTTCTTGATGCAACAGCCTCGCTTGTACATTGTCACATGACGTGATTTAGCTTCACTCCATCGTGATCTAACACAAAATGTCTTACAAAAAGTCTCGCAAGGGAGGCCATTCTCCAGGCTCCATTTTCCTTCGACAAAGAGATTACGAGCTCAACATGACCGACCTCAAACGCTATGAAGACTAGCCTGGGCTCATCTGCAATCCCTCTCATCCGGGGCACCTCATGCTGCGATGACACCCCAGTGATGCGACACCTCTCCTGTGCTATTTGGCTAACGTGTTTCTCCCCAAGCACCCTCTTCTGTCTTACTGCAGCCACTCAAGGATACTTTGATTCATTGGATTGTATACTTTGTTTCGAGAACAAGATTTTATGATCGCTTTATGATCACCGTAACCCCTAAATCATTCCATCTCCCTCTCTCTGCAGAGGCAATTAGTTGGCTTTATGAAAATCAAATAAATTAAGCCGTTAAAAAGCTTTCATTCGGTCACAGAGGAGCCGTGATGAATAGCTCGGCGGTGACTTTGAATCCACAGGACTGATATAGTGTCACTGCTGAAAGTTTTCATAAAACACCCAGACTCCGTGGCTGTACAAATATATAGCTGCTGATAGAGTGAATGGTGGTAGATGTGTACGTATATTGTGTATGTGTGTGCGTCTCGGTAGTGAGTTGACAGGCAGCCTCGGGGAAAGAGAGGCCTGATGGGTATTATGCAAATGAGGCCAGCTGTTTGCTGCATTGGCAGACTCCTCATAACTCTCTCCTAGTTCTGCTGGAAGTGAGAGAATATTTTATCCTCATTTCCCTCGTCGCCACTTTCTCTCGCCTCTTCTTTATTTCCTCAGAGATGCTATTTCTATATCATTTTACATACATCCTTCTCTCCATTTTTAGCGGCGCTCTCCCTTGTCTACTCGTCGATCCATCTGTGGTTACATTAATGTGCAAACAGGCACGACTTCCTTAAGCATTTGTTGACTTCTGCTGCATGAGGACTATATCATTCTGCGACTGTGGATCCATACCTCACTGAAGAATAAACAGTTTTCCATCAGCGGGTCTCACGTAAAATCTCATATTTGACTGATTTCACTAGAAACATGCCTTCAATAAATCTAACATCTTCCTCCATCTTTGACTATTCTCAACATACAGTGCATACTCCCTGTACTCCTCCACTTATTATCTCCACTTGGTTCAATTTAAAGAGGATTGCAGGGCACCATATATATATATATATATATATATATACACACTGTATAAATATCCCTCTCTGTTTTCTGTTTCCCTGTAAGAAAGCAGACCAAGCATGACCACCACCGCTGCTTTGGTAGCTTCAGTCTATCAGACATTGTGGGTGTTTTCCTGGCTGGGTTGCGGGGTCACATCTGGTGACAGATGTGTTCTTTTGCTCATCTCAGACACAGATTTTCTTTTCTGCTTCCAAACATATTCTGTCTGAAAAATCCAATCTTTACTGTGGTAAGCGTGGAGCATGCTTACAACAATGAGTCTAAAATATTGAAGAATTGGTGTATTGCCCTCAAGTCGCTCCAGCTGGTGATGATTTGTGCACCTGGCTCATCTAAGGCAAAAGCTCCTGATGTAGTGAATTAATATGTAGATGAAAACATGACATCATCTGGCAGCTTCCAGCTAACTTTGGCTGCTCAACAACATCACCAATTGCACATTACCTCAACTTGATTTAGTGACTAAAGCGATGGCTCTTTTCTCCAAATTGGAGAGGCCAATTCTCTTTTTTATTGCAGACCTGTGCCTCTCCTCCGTTGTGGTAATGCCCCGACTAACCTGTTGGAGTCACTAGAGTGGATTCAAGTCGGACACTGGCAGTTTCCCACCCAGTAATGGTGCTGCCATAACATCTTAAACTCTGAGGTGAGCATCAATGGGTCTATTTTCATAAACACACATTTTAATTAAATTCTTCTAAAATGCCCAAAGTTTTCAATGCTCCCAAATTATTAGGATGCATTCTCTGGAAATCTGTATAAAATAAAAAAACAAAAACATAATATAATATCTAATATATTACCCACAAATTAATCACATGTAAAGTATAAACTTAATAAGAGTGACATTAAAGAGAATTTTATGGTAAATTAGAAAAAAAGATTATAAATTTTAAAACTTTAATAAAATAATTACTGTAATGGTATTAGGGTTTAAAAACCCCAAAATTAATGTTTTTTTAATGCTTTTTCAATGTCATATACTCAATTATTAATGGCTGACTAATATGAAAAGGCTCATTAAATTTATCCAAATTCCTGAATTGTAGGCCTTAAAGCGGACTTAGCTACCAATTAAACCTCAGATCTCTTCTAAAACAATTTCAAAAAACGATCATCATCGCTCTCAGATTGCATAATTTCAAATTTGATGCATGTGATTTCATTGTGCAACAAAGGTTTGTGTAATTGGAGCAGTAAGACAACCACGACAACTTGTCATGTAAATTTCAGACATAATTGTGTGACAGACTGTCGAGAGGAAGTCTTTACTGCCATCGCATGTTCTCACACAACAATTTACTTTCATCGAATGTAATGCAGCCGATCTATATGTCAACCTTAACTTGCTGACACATTCAGCAATCTGCTGTGTTGTGGGTAGCATCTTTCCATGCAAACATGCATGCATTAACGCTTTTGTGGCAGCCGAATTGATTTTATTGGTGTTAGCCTCATACTGATTACTGACTGGAGGTCTTAGTTTACTCCTGCTGCTTATTTACCGCTACATTAGCGGAGAGGCGCCGCGTGCACCTTTACACACGCCTGATGGAACGACCACAGCAGGCCTTCAAATCAGTGTGAAATTACAGCAGCTCTGTACTTTGAACTACACGTAAATGAAACTTGTCACAGTACTGCGGGAAACGTCACCCCTCACCTCTGTATTTATATTCTTGCGGCGTTTCTTACAGGGTGACAGACATAAGTGTGTATCCTGACTTGACTTTGCTGTTGTTAAAGCAGAGTGAGAATGCAGAGGAGACGTGAGCGCTGCTGTTACCTGTAAACAATCAAATGGCACTCGCAGCTCCGTGACACCTTGACCTAATGTGAAGAAAATGTTTCTGTGAGCTGTAAATGCTCCTCTCAAGAGTCATCATGTTTTCTCGGTCCTCTGTGCTTTCATTTTTATGCATTTTTATCATTGCAGACTAATAAAACTGACATTCAGACAGGTCAAACTGTAGTGCTCAACTTTTAATTCACAAAACACGACGGTGTGTGCAGAATTTGAGCCATTTGCCCTGAATTAGGTAGCATGAAATGGGCAGAATGATCTTGACTTTCATTTGGTATTTGGCTTAATCCTCTGACTTGATGCTATTTGCTGTTTAAGCTGCAGAACTCATCCAATAATTCAGACAAGCAGAACAAATACACCACTGATAAGTTGTTATAATCAGTCAGTCATTGTCTTCCTCCATCCTGCTTCCCTTCTTCATCTCTCTGCCTCGCCCTCCACCACCTCCCTCCCTCTCCTTATCATCACACTCCCCCCTTTTTCATATATTCTCCCCTTCCTCCCCTTTTACCAGCCATTTCAGTTTACCAATCATCTCTGGAATAAATATGAGAGGAGAGGCAGATAACGGCGCACCCGCGGATGTGTGGGAGAAATAAAGCAAAAGAGCAAATAGTAAAAAAGTTTTTTTTTAATGTAACTCAGTCATGGCCCTGAAAGTACTCACTCTCTTCATCACCCTCCATAAGAAAGTGTTGAAAGTAAAGAACATTTTAATTCCCTCTCGCTCCCCTCTCCGCTCTTTCTCCATCTCAGCACCATATGCTCAAAGCTCCATCTCAGGCTCAATTGGAGTGTCTCTCTCTCTCTCTCTCTCTCTCTCTCACACACACACACACACACACACACACACACACACACGCACGCACGCACGCACAGACAGACACACACATACCAGCTCTATCAAAGCCAGGGAACAGCTGGTTCGCTCGATATGGATGACTACTCGCCTGTCAACCGGTTTCACACAGTGCGCACACTCGCACGCGCACACACACACACACACACATCAGCATCAACCCTTGTGTTTCTTGCTGTTTTAAAAATGAGAGAGTAAGAAAGTTGTGAACAAGTGTGAAATCTTCAATAGACCACAAGAAAATTTGATTCAATTTAAGGGGATAAGTTTGAACAAATACGAACAAGAGATTTGTTGTCAATGTTGGTGTTGAAAGATGCAAAACTAGACCACATCCAAACCCACAACATGAGAAGCACATGGCATGTGTCATTGCTCACCACTTCCTTCACATCTTGCAAATTCAACTCTATTTTTGCACAGCTAGTTGTGATTTATATCTTTAATGGGCCATATGTCTCCAGCAGGGGAGCAGAATTTAAAGTGGAAGTCTCAGCCCTTAGAATAACCCGTCCCACGTCTGATGGAATAAAACTATGAGGCGGCGCATCCATATAATTAACTTTATTATTATTATCTTTATTAGTCTTTGATTTGACTGCTGATTACCAATTCAACGCTAAATAAAAAACTGTAGTTGAGATTATGTGAATGTGATTTTTTTTTGTTTTCATCTACTCCCTTCTCCTCCTTCTACATCCAAGTCCCAGGGAGACTCACACTCACAGAGCCTGCCTTCCCTCATGCAGGCACCAAAACAGATCAGTAGGAGGCGCTCCAGCCAACTGCATCACAAATCTTAGTAACCAGCAATGCATGAGGAAAATCAACCAATATGAGGCCTCTGTGATCAAACTGATCAAACACTTTAAAAGTCTAACCTGCATGGAGACGCCCTGGAGGCTCAGTGGGTTGGTTTGATTCCGGCCTGTGCCCTTTGTTACGTGTCCAAAACTGACATAAATCACAAAACTGCAGCCAAATAATTTTGTTCTTACCTCTCCGGTGTGGCCTAGGCTCAACTTTGGCAACTTATTCTTCACGTTCCCAGAATTTCCTCCATATGTCTGACCATTGCTGAAGCCCTCGGTGGCTACCAGCGGAGGTTTAAGCTGCGGAGAGTCACTGGGCGCCTGGTCCTGGCCATCCATCGGTCGAACGTACGCCGTGGGCTTCTGCTGCACCGCAATCGGCTTCCCCGATAGGCTACCAGGTGGGAACGTGGGCGTGGTCAGCCCAGACGTGGGAGTGGTGAGACCAGGAGTCGGGGTGGTAAGAACAGAAGTGGAAGCTAGCGGGGACGAGGACGAGGAGAGGTGACAGACCATCTCGTTTTCAAATGGGGAAGATTTAAAATGTCCACCATTTTCTGTGTTAGCGGAAGACTTGAAATGGCTGCTTTCCATGGTTGAAGATCTGAAATTTCCACCATCTGTGAAGGAAAAGAAAAAAGTAGAACAGTTACTGGTTGTTCTGTGAAAATTACCCAAACAACATCTGTGATTGGCAAATTCTGATCTGCTCTGGACTGACAAATTCTAATGAACATTGGACAGATGAAAGAAGCCCGTCACTGTCAAAGATAATAAGCAAAAGCTGTGGACACAATTTCAAAATGTTCATTAACCACAATAACAATTAAGTGAAAATATATTTTTTTATACAAACCCACCATTTTTTTGTTGTGTTTCTGTCACACATTTAAGTTCAACTGTCTCACTAAAGCTGGTTTGATGTAAAAAATGTTGACTTCTAATATCACACTAAGATAAAAAGTCCTTTTACCTGACCTGACGTTTCTTGCAAACTGTTGCTGACAACCAAATCATTCCTCCTGTATATAACGGGTCCTTTATTGCAGCCTCAGAGATTTAGCTAGCCTCCACTTAGCAATGCTACATGTTGTGCGACGAACATTAAGCTAGCACATTCTTTTTTTAAACAAACTATATTAACAGACAATAAACCTACAAAAAAAATTATACAATATACAACATCTTGTTAGGACGAAGCAGTGAAAGTATTTTAAGTATTTTAAACCTGAGAACCTGAAAGTATTTTGTTACAAATGAGCGCTTTCTACACTTTTTTATATCAAATGCCCTGACAGATACACACACAGATAAAATAACAAATGCCACCTAACTTATTCTATTATTTATTTTCATATCACCCCTTGTTGATATTATTATTATTGCTTACATATTAAAATGTAATATTTTAAAAGTCATCTTGTAGCACTGAAGGTGCCACCATGAAATGCTTACAACTACTTTAAAGGCGTTTGAGTGGAGGGGTTACCTGGGAGAGGAAGGGTTTTGGAGGGGTGGGAAGAATGTCTCCTTCCAGAAGAAGATGATGAGGAAGAGGAGGAAGAAGAGGAGGAGGAAGGGCTGGAGTCTCCTTTCAGTCCAAGTTCGTCTTTCAGTGAGCTAAAGAGCTCGTCGTGCCTTTGCATTTGCTGCTCCTCGATTAAAGACATTTTCCCTCTGGTGCTTGGAGCTCCAGCAGCCTGTCCCTGTCCCTGTCCTAACCCTAAAACAGGGCCCGGTCCTTGGGTACTTGTTCCGTGGCCCCCCCTTGACCAATCCATGGAGGGTCGGGACTTTTTGGAATTTTGATGTTGCGTCGTCGTGGCACTTGATGACGACGACGACGATGCGGTGGAAGCAGGAGGCTGTACGGAAGAGATGGTAGAAGATGAAGAAGATGCATTTACAATCCTCTTCTCCCCATCGCCCCCTCCCCCTCCTCCTCCTCCTCCTCCTCCTGTACTTCCTCTCAGGGCCTCGTTGAAAAGCTGGGCCTGGTGGGACTCCATTGCAGGTCTGTCTGCTGCTGAAGTGGCTGGG